>APFE030332402.1:0-13154 GCA_000404065.3 Pinus taeda
ACTATTTGTTAGCTATATTTTTTGGCTTAAGTCCTTAGTTTATACAAGCCAAGTATAATTTATTGTTTGGTGTTTGGGAGCTTATTTGAGCATCTATTGGTTGACCTAAGCCTCTAGATTTAGCCATAGGAACTCTTGAACTCACATGTTGGAGTTGTTCCTTGATCCACCCAAAACCCTAATTATTATATCCTTGTTCCTGGGTAAATCTTGTTGTAAAATCCTTAGGGGATATTTAGCTTAAATTGGGTTACTTGATCCCTAAGATCTACTAGGGAAGTTTTCTTGTGTTGGATTGTATCCATCACTAAAATGAGGGAAGTCATTGTTGGGATGATAGTGGTAGCACTCGCATTGTTACAGTAATAGATCCTTTGGTTTATAAGTTAATTATTGATCGTATGATTGATAGATAACTTGCAAGGTGATATCGCCATGAAAACTACATAAAGATCCTGTTGAATATATAACTATTGTGGAACATGTTGTGCAAAGTTGTACTTTATTGCTACAAATTGAGAAACCTGGAGTAAATGGGTTATTATAGGCTTGCATTATATAGCATCCAATTTATTGTGCTATAGAAGAATTAGATTGTGAAAGACATGCAATTGTTGTAGCATTGAAAGTTGTGAATCCTTTGTAGTTTTGTTATGCAGTAGTGTCTTGTAGTTTCTTTTATAGACTCATCTCCACTATGAAACTACTTTGATAGGTAAGGGGAGGTGAATCCTCTTGCATCATAGAACAACGTAGAGGTCCATTAATTTAGGCAATGAGTTCATTTATAAACTCAAAAATCCACATAACTTCACAATTGACATTTTGAAGATGAAAGAACCAAATCCACCTTAGCTATGCATTGACAAACATACCCTTCAATAAAAGAAAAAATTTCATCAACCAATTGCCTATAGACATAATTTAAGATTTAAGGGTTACTAAAGACAAAAACTTTGCTCCTCCATGTCTATATCAATTGAAATTCTTATATGTTAAGTAAACGTATTTTCCTTACTTGCACATGAAAGCTAGATGGAACTGCCTAAGGAAATCTTAATAAAATCCAACATTGAATCATAATACCAAAAGTTTCAATATTCTAATTCAAATTAGAGTAAAGCTTATGTTTTACAATTTCATAAGAGGACCAACCCTCACCCTGAACTAAGAATCACAAAAGGAACTAGTTCTCACCCCATAAACTGAATCTCTATTATTATTCTTGAAAAAACAACAGCAAAATCATCTCAGATGGACATGATTACCTAAGTTTCCTTGGGAACTTCCAATTTTACGTGATCTATGATAAAATTGGTTGGTGGGAAGGCCTTATGTCAGCGTTGAGAATCATAATCATTAGAATTTGGCAATATTAAAATATAATATGAACATTTTTATGTAAATAATTATTTGTTTAATAATTGATTGTTGTCTATGTGCGATTATTACTATTGTTTGTTTCTTTCTATCGTTAGACTGCTTTTAGTGATTTACCAGTAATGGTGATTTACCAGTAATGAAATTAAACTTCATATTCCCAGAACAGAAGGAAATATACTTGAAATTGCGAGAAACAATTATTTGTCATATTAAGAAAACAAAACACACATCCCTAAAGAACTTAAGATACAGAGTAGACAATCAAAATTAAATTTAAGGAAAAGGCAAAATAAAAGTTCTCTAATGGATGATAAATAATGTATTCTTTAGAAGTAAGCAAAACAAATCCCAGAAATACTCAAGGTCAATGGAATACAAATACTTTCAAATTTAGTTGTAAGGTAAGCCCTTGAAACTGAGGCTTTACCTTTCTTATCAATCTTCTTTTCTGTATCAAAACACTTCCAGTTCCAAGTATACGCTACAATTTATCAAGATATTATTCAGTACAGAGTAGATGGCCATGAAAGGTAAGAAATTCAAATGATCTTACAAATAGTTAATTGAACAATGAGCTGCAAAGCCATAGATAAAAAAAAGCATTGTGGTTTCTCGATTTGGAACATTTGAATTCATAGAAAGACCAAGTCCTACATGAAACCAAAAGATGGGTTGTGCTACTCATATAGTTTCAGTGATGGGCATTATAGGATAAATATGTCATCTCACTGAATCAATAAAAGGACCAAGTCTACCATGAAACCAAGAAATGGGTTATGCTTCCCATATACTTGCACTGATGGACATTATAAGATAAATGTTAAGAATGTGGATAAAATATTCCTCAGTCTTGCATCTTTATGCGAGCTGGCCTTTACCTGAAAGAATGTCAGACAAGCAAATTTCTGAAGTATGCTGACAAAAATCATTGGACCAACTACACATCAGAGACAAAGATTGTCCAGAGCTCCAACAATATCTTCATCACCTTGCATAGAAAGACAGAGAGGTGGTGGCAACACTGCATGATGTGCCCTCTTCCTCCCATTGTGATGGATGAGCAGATATCCTAGCCCCAGTTCTCATCAAAAACTCAACGCAAAGAGGTGGATCTTCTACTTTAGTATGGCCTTCCAGCATCAGGATCACTTTATTCATTGAAGGTCTTGCTTGTGCATCCTCCTGAATACAAGAGAATGCAATTTTGATCACTCTTTCTACCTGTTCCCATTCGTGGTCTGCCAGATCTCCCAGTTTCGGATCAACAACATTCCTGATCTTTCCTTCCTGAATCATACTAATTGCCCATGAAGGAAAAAACTCCATCTCCTCCCCCTTGGACAGGTCCGAATTCTTCCTCCCACTGATTATTTCCAACAAAACCATTCCAAAACTGTAAACATCACTCTTGTCTGTGGCACAGGCATGCAGAAGCCATTCAGGAGCTAAGTACCCAGGAGTCCCCCTGACACGAGTAAATGCGTGGCTCTGAGCCCTGTCCATTAACTTGGCCAGGCCAAAATCTGCAAGTTTGGCTCCGAAATTCTCATCCAGCAGAATGTTTTGAGGCTTCACGTCCAAATGAAGAATCCTATCCCTGGATTTGTCATGCAAGAAAGCCAATCCCCAAGCCATATCATGGATGATCTTGTATCTCTTTCTCCAGTCAAGATGTGGTAAAGGATTATTGTCATAACGGCGCCGAAACAACCAACGATCCAGAGATCCATTGCTCATGTACTCATACACTAGCAATCTATGGGTGCCGTCTGAGCAAAACCCAAACAGTCTCACCAGATTTACATGGTTAATGCTTCCCAAGGTTGCAACCTCTGCACGGAACTGCAAATGCCCTGTATCAGCATTACCCAGTTTCTTCACTGCAACTTTTGTTCCATCAGCAAGTTGCCCTTCAAACACAACTGAAAACCCACCAACCCCAAGTTGCCTACTGAACCCTTCTGTGGCCTCCTCCATCTCCTTGTATGTGTATCTCTGGGGCAAGCCTGGCAAATTCTCTAGAAATGCATCTTCTTCAGACTTGGGCTTCGCCACTTTCTTCTTCACCTTATACCTCCACGCAAGAAAGCCCAGTGCAGAAATTATGACAACAATGCAAACCCCTGCTACAGCGATAGCTAAAACATTCGTTTTCCTATCCTTGTGGTGATGGATTTCCTTGAATGAACCCGGGCCTACCTTGATAAATGCCTTAATGCTCTGATCCGAGACTCGTTTCAGGGATTTGATCTCCTGATAATGGTAACATCCTCCAGAGTTATTCCAGAAGAAAGCCGCAGCACAAGAACAGTTCAACAGGCATGAGTTCTTGCATTGGTCGAGGCTCACAGAGCTCGGATTCATGTACTCATTTGCAAAGTAATCGACCCCATCAAGCTCCAGGAATTGGTTCGAAGCCCCGCATATAGGATTCTTCCTTAAACTACATCCGATATTGGGTTGAAATTCATTAAATATAGTATCATCCTGGCAACTGCAAGTCCCTCCTGAGCTACAAATGCCGAGGGAACCACAGATATTGGGAAGCTTACAGACATCCATAAAATATATAGAAAACATGTCTGAATCAGAGACCAACATGGTCTCTGATTGAATATATGTTCTGAAATTTCCATCGTTATCCAATCTCAGGAACCGAAAGAAATCATTCCCAGGCTGAGCTCCCACAGCAATTTGTCTTGGGTTGAGCGCCTGCCCCTGTGTTTCTTACATGCATTCGGCGCTTACGCTAAGAACCTGTACTAGATTTATGCTTTCCCCTTTCGATCCGTAAAGCAAGCCAGTGTTATTACAGGCAGAATGCAACGCAAAGTTCAGAGAACTCGATGACTCAAACCCTAATGGATTGTATGTCCAGACCCCATAGGGAAGAGGCGAAGGAAAGCTAGCATAAAAAACAACACCGCCCGGTTCCATTTTCAGCATATATGGCCCTTCTGAAAATTCAGTCTGGGATTTGCTCGAGACGAGAGCTTTGCCTGAACCCAGATACCCTCCTTGAACGATTGTATCAGTTGGGTGATCGAAACTCGCCCAAATTGTAACATTTTTAATGTTTTGCAGTATCAGGTTGCCTGAATCCAAGAGTTCCAGACGATTTACTTGGCCAACATTGGCAGACCATGCCAGAGACCCGTCCGTGTCTTGTAGAATTAGGTCCCCTGCCTCATGTGCCAGCTTTAAATAGGGCTTTCCTCTGATAGGTTTGTTCCTGTTGGCTGCCCATACCATGGTTTCATTCATTCGGATATAAGCAATGGAGTAGTCTGGGGTTCAGAAGAGTACCTGGTTGCGGGGGCGCTGTTGAGTTGCAGAGCGGGAAGAAGCGCGAGAGCGGGAGAGCGTCGGGCCGGGTCGAAGAGTAATGCGGGGATGGAGTAGTCTACCGAGCACCGGCCATAATACTCCCGATCCCTCCACATCGTCCCCGATCCGATCGGTCAGGGATGTCAGTGCCTGCAATCCGATTTTTTTGTCAGACTTTCAATTGGGAAAATGTCAGACTGTCAGGGCAGAGTGGCGGGGTGGCGGATGAAAGAGGGTGGCGGGGTTGTAGGAGGGTGGCGAAGGGAGAGAGGTTTCTGGTAGCCGGAGCCGTACGATTTTCTGGCTGGTGACGGAAATCGGGCCATTCTACAGCGTCGATAGACTACTCATTTTTATTGCGTAGTTGACGAGGTAGAGGAGGTGCCGCGAAAAATAATGGAATTTTGATTAAATTTAAAAAAAATGGGTAAAGATTTGTGTAAATTTAAGTTATAGTGTAAACTCTAAAAATGTAAGGTGTCCTAAATGTTTTTATGATGGGTTGAATCCATTCTATCATCAAAAACACGATTCAAACACTACCTCTACAAGATTTTTTGAAATTTTTTACCCAAATCCTAGCAACTTTTGATTGTCCGTGCAATTCCTCCACCTCGTTAGACTACTCCATTTTTATAACTTTCCGTTTGTTTGAAGATTAGCTCCTGGCCTCTGTTTTCATCCCAAATAAAATAAAACACCTATAAAATAAATTAAAGTTATGCACCCTAAAACAACTTATGAGACTCCGTGTGAGCCAAGAAAATAATGTTTCTAAAATGGTATGCCAAGATTACACCTATCTGTTCCTTGTAATGGTGTGTCAAGAAGTCTGTTTGCAAGCTTGCGGTAATAACCTTGTGTCCCCTCATTATAAATGCATGTTGGTCGATTCAAGGAGGCAGAGGTGTGTTGTTATACACGGTGGTGGCGAGGTGCTATCCTCACCCTAATGTAGTTAGTCGGGTTTGCTTGGGAGGGTTGGTTAGTTATTTCAGTGAGTTGGGTTTGCTTAGGAAGGTTTGTTAGTTATTTCAGTGAGGCTAGTGTTGGTTTTCACTTTAGTGGTAGGAGATACCATGGTGAGGGTAGTATTGGTTTTCACTCTAGTAGTAGGAGATACCATGGTGAGGTTAGTGTTGGTTTTCATTCTAGTGATAGGAGATATCATTTCTTCTGGTTTTCTTAATGCTCATCACTGATCTAGGTCAATATTCTCGATCTTCAAACCAGTAGTCATCTTATCTAATTTGACTCTCCAGAATAACGATTTTGTAGGTATTTCATATCTTTACCAAGTTTTGGTTTGTGGTTGTTGGTATTTTGGTAATTTCTCTGTGTGATTTTAGGAAGAGGGGTTTGTCTTTCAGTTTAGAGGTGCAATTTATGTTTCGATGCTCTGTACCTTCCTTCTATGTTAAATCTTGGGATTACCTTGGTTAAGTTTTTATTTTCCCTTAACTTTGAGTGTGATTTAGAAAACATTTTGAAGTTAGAGTGTCAATGTGGAGCAATACAAAAGGGGTTTTCAAAGGTCCATGTCCTCAGTATGTAGGTATTTACAAGTCGCTATTGCATTTGGATCCGGGGTGTGGAGTTTGGGGATGATTTGATTGTGTTTTGATCAAGCTCTCAAGGGTTTGTGTTTTGTCCCTTCATTGGTTTTATTGATAGTCATTTCTTCCAAGATTATTGGGATTGTTTTCTTCTCTTTGCTACCATGCCTTCTTGTGGCAAGCCACAGAGGTGGAGCGAGTAGTTCTAGCACCCATCATCATCAGTGGTTTGCTTTGGATTCTGTCGCAACATACTTTGATTCTGTCCTACTAGAAGTTCAAAGGGAAATTCTTTTGCTAGAATCAAAGGAGTTTGGAGACCGCCCTTACTTTTCTGATTCAAAATTAGGAGGTGGTCTTAAATGGATTCCAGAACTTGAAAAAGTTTAGGAAACAGAGGTTGCATTTTCTACATTCTCTCTATGTTCACCAACAGATGGACACTCTCTTCCGCATGGTTAAGAGACGAGCAAGTTGATAATTACAAAGTTTTTGTTAGCCGAGAGGATATTAAACACATGTAAGGAATATATGATTTTGTCTTGATGATATCCATTCTCATTTGAGCAGGGTAGAAAAATATGTGGTGTTGGACTCAACTTCTAAGGAGCTTTCTGATAGGAGTCCTTAATGATCCACTTATTGATATTCATGGAGTCCTTAATGATCCACTTATTGATAATTCTCTTGACTATCCACATATTTTATCTAATTAACACTGCTCTTGCTGCTGAATCTTTGATTTTCTTGGGCTCACCTATTCTTATGGTAATAGAATCTTTTCAAGGTCATCCTTGTAGCAACATATGGAATTTACAAGTCTACACTTATTTTGCTCTCAACATTTTTTGGTGGCTACACTTGATTTGGTTTACGCAGTTCATGCGATGGATTTGTCTTGTTAATGGGTTGTTGTGGTATGCCCTATGGATCTAAGTCATGATTCGCAAGGGGAGAGTGCTTGTTTATTTGTTAAGTCTTTGCCATGGCAAAATTAAGGTGAAGGAATTTTTGTTTCCTAAGTGCGTCTCTTGTTTGGAAGCACTTGTTGTGGCAAATGCCTCTTGTTTAGAAACATTTGTTGTGGCAAATGTGTGTTTTCTGATACACAATTATTTGCCTCACGGTTATGAAAGGAATAGTATTCAAGCTTCAATTTATAGATAGTAGGCATTTTGGTTATGTTGTTGTAAGTCTATGGAGACTTCTTTTAGAGTGTGTTATTTTGCAAAAACTAGATATTTGATCTCAATGTACTCTATATTTCATTAAAGAATTTTATTTGCATCAGTTTACAAAAAAAAACAACCTATAAGACAACCTAGACTCTTTTAAAAGACTTATTATGCACCTTAAACAAATCATGAGAAAACTTAGATGGACAAGTCTTTTTAAAAATTAAATTAAAAACTATTTACTAAATTTTAAATTAAATCTAAAAAATTCTCCCACTTTAAAAAATGGCCAATTTAAAACGTGTATTATATTTAAAAAATAATAAAAATAAGTTCCTTTATTTCATTATTCACTTTTTAATTGGACAAGTGGCGAAGTTAAAATGTGTTGATTATTATTTATTATTAGAAAATTATATAAAAATAGTATATTTTATTAATGTGTGTAAAGCTCGAATACACCAAAAATATTTTAAAAAAAAATCTAAAAAGTTTTACCACCTAAAATCCATTCCGTCGATTGAGATGAGTTTTATTATTATATTATTATTTAAAAGGTTCGTTATTATTATTAGGGGTTGATGGTGATGATGATTTTTATTATTTAAAAGGTTTGATTTTATTATTATTAATATTATTTACACTTTTATAAGTGTAGTTATGTGAGGGTGGGCAAGGTCCGTTGTGATAAAGCTCGAGTAGGCCTCATACTTGTGAAGGTAATCTTGCTAAGCCATAAATTCCTGAAATATTTGACTTAAATTGTAGTTATGAGAGGGGGTTGGCAAGGTCCATTGTGAAAAAGCTCAAGGAGTAGACCTCATCCTTGTGGAGGCAATCTTGCTAAGCCATAAATTCCTGAAATATTTGACTTAAATTAATTTTAGTTATATAAGGATTGGCAAGCCCTGTTGTGATAAAGCTCGAGTAGACCTCATCCTTGTGGAGGTAATCTTGCTAAGCCATAGATTCCTGAAATATTTGACTTTAGGGTTGTTGAATATACTATTGTGTTAAAGAGGCTGCCTCTAAATTTGATCTTGGGCCTCACCCAAGATACTCCAACACATTAACCCAAATTACTCCAACAAATTACAATTCATCATGATAAAATAAAAAAATCCATGATAAACCAAAAAAACAGAAATCCCATTACCCAATGGCAACCCAAAAACCAGATTCCAGTATGCCAAATAAATAAACCAGAGTCATGAGCCTTGTTAAGCTATAAATTCTTGAAATATGATTTTAGGACTGTTGAATATGCCCTTGGTGTTATAGTGACAGCATCTAAATTTGATCTTAAGTCTCACCCAAATTACTGAGTGACAAATTACAATTCACCAATTCACCACGATAAAACAGAAAAACCAGAATAACCATGGTAAACAAAAATAAACAGAAAGCCCATTATGACCGAATGGCAACCCAAAAGCCAGATTCCAGTAGGCCAAATAAATAAACAAATGATGATAACAGGCGTGTATTTAACATTATTAAAAACCTATACGTGCTCTTCTAAGCAGCCTCTTTTAGAAACGAAGTGATATCCCTGAAGCGGATGTCATCACAGGACGTTAACGTGATACCAGAAATCGTTGCATTTCGAACAGCACTAACCATCTCCAGAACATGATCCACTATCACCCCATCAACACCCATTTCTTTCTGCTTCTGCAATACTTCGACAAAGTTACTGCAGAACATCCACCAAATCAATTAAATTTTGAAGGGATTAAGCGAAAACCAGAAAGCCGAAACTAATTTCATGGATACAATGAGACCATTTTCCCCTCCCCGTATTTTCAGTCGAGCCGTCAACCATTTGGCACAAAATTTGTTCAAATTCATGTTTTCTTCTTCGGCATTACTGATATAGATTAAGAAATTTCGAACTGTTTCAAAATTTTAACCTAATTTGGTCAAAATATCCATGTAATTCAAGATAAATAGATTATTGGAAATTATACTCACTTAGGGATCCCCATAAGTGAGAAAGCATAATCCAGCATCCTTAACTTTGGAGACTAATTCAGGGTTCTCTAAAATTGCTCTAACTTCGCTGACAATTCCTTGCAATCCACCTGCAAGGGACAATCACTGGGCTTAACAACTAACTTTCAACCGAATGTAATTTCCAGAGCTTCACAACTAAATTTGAACAAATCAAGAAACTTAAGCCATTGAATGAACTCGAGCAAGACATACATTTGAGGCAAATTTCCACCGCACTTTCGATCGAATTTCTTCTTTCATCCTTGTAAAGATGAGTACCTCCATCTGTTAAAAAGAGTACCTGGCATCAAAGAATCCAGGATATGATTAGCCAACACATATGGGAACAATCGGAACATGAACAGACTCGTCAGTAGAAGCATACTTTCAGAACCATGACCTCAGAAGCATACTTTCAGAACCAAGACCTTGAGCTGAGCTCAGGACTGACCAGAGGTAAAGACAGGACCAACACTTCTAACACAGGTAAGGTGTAACCTCTGCTCAAGTTAGGGCTGACCCTTATCTAAGCTAGAAAAGTTGGTCCTTTTCTGTTGAAAGTAAGGCATAACCCCTTTTGCCAAAAAGGGGTTATATCTAACCGAGTTAATCAGGGGCCTTACCTGAGGTATCCTCGGCTAAGTGATAGCTTTCTCAGAGCTCGAGTAAATGATGACCTTGCCCCTTACCTAAGGTATCCTCGGCTAAGTGATACCTTTCTCAGAGTTCGAGTAAATGATGACCTTGCCCCTGACCTAAGGGCACAACTAAAATGAATGGAAAATACAAACTTATCAAAGGTGTATACCGGGTACTCAGTCTGAATTTTACGCAATAAATCCACTGCATCTGGGTGGAAGCTGGAATAGAAAACTTTTCTGCCCTTTCCATACATTGCCACTTCCTGAAATGATTATTAGGTTAAAAGCATAAATTAAAGAGAATAAAATTAGATGCCCAGAAACTTTTTGTAGCCATGCAGTCAAAGAAAAGATCAGTCGTTCTACCTTGACTACGGTACCAATCACCCGTTGAAGTTCGACTTCAGAAACCTCAATTTCATCATCAAATTTCACCTCTATGTTAAATCCCGCAAAGAGAGGAACATTCTCGAATGCATCTTTAAGAGTACATAGGCGGTCTTGCACATTCACAATCCATTTGCAAATACTGCCATCATTGGCTTTTCGAACCAGAGGACTTCGGATCTAAGTAACAAGGAGGCAACAATAATCACACATTGCATATCACAAGAAACTGAGTTTCATCCACGAATCTCTACAGATTCTTACCTCTAGCCCATCAGGTTGGAATCCCGTGGAAAGATATTCTTGAAGACTGAGGTCTCCAATTCGCCTTGCATCGTGTAATCCCTGAAACAAACAAATCATCGCAAAAGTTAGAATGGTTTAATCGAAAAGAAAGCCTGTTGAATCCCAGTTGTCCAATGCGCCTCGCATTATGCAATCCCTGAAACACGGACCATAAGAAGGAAAGTTAGAATGGTCTAGTGGCAAAGAAAAACATAGTTGGCCGAGTCCCATAAGGTCCCTAAACCTGTTAGATGGATGAACCTACATAGGAATGGAACCCCAACAACCCCAACACTCTGATCCCTAGGTTTAGATCATATTCCTTTTTGAATCGTTAGACTTTTGAACAACATACACTTTGAATGAAACAGAAACAAAAATATAGAAAATAAATCACCTTGTCATCTGTTATTATATAGTCGTCATGGAAGATGACAGCATGACCGTCTTTAGTGACCTGAAACAAATTTAAAGCAAACTTAGAATTTCTGCAAAACAAAGGCAAACGCAAGTTTGAACTCTCCATGTTCCGAGAAGGCAACAAGCCTAAACATCATAGCCTATGCCAGAATATGACAAACTTAGTCTACCTGTACATCGAATTCAACAAAATCTACGCCATTCTCTGCAGCCAGGGCCAAAGATTTTATGGTATTTTCCATAATAGAAGGTCTGACATTAGGAACGTCTCCAGCACTAAATACTCTGTTCTTGCCAGAACCGCGATGGCCCAGAACAGTCAATGATTGTTGCCCGCTTTCTATTTTATTGTCTGTTATTGGGCAATATACAATGTTCACAAAGCGTGCAAACACATATACAGCTAAATCGGAGCCACAGAAAAGAAAGAATTCAAATCTTTTTAGGGCTAATGGTACGTAATGCCACAAATTCAATTGTTAGCTGTCAAGCACAGGACGGGGAAGAATTCAAAGTGAAGAACATACCACGCAAAAATTGGGCCATTCGCGGGCCTGTGTAGAGGATATTGAGATTTTCAGGAGCAGAAGCCTGCTGCATTACAGCAGGATCTATAATCGTTGACCGTGTAAGTATTGCTGCATCAGAAACCAAAAAGCTTAATTTCAATTTCCTTTGAAAAGGTTATGAAAAATTTCACCGATTTTTGTTCCTAAAGCCTTATCAAGCAATGGAAATAAGAGTACAAAAATTATAAAATCTGGGAAGCCCCTCCAACATGTAATTCTAGAGATAAATTCCAGTATAGTGCCAGTATCAATCACCAGTCTGGCAAACTATGGACGCCATTTGTTGCAAGACACCAGTCCTTATAACTGGGCTCTACAACAAGCTCTGTAATATCGAAAAGCAACCTCTAGTGTGACCAAAATTAAGGGACTTCAAACATCTTTATATTTTCTTTCACAGAAAACACTAACCATATAATATCAAAAGATAGAAAAATTAAAAGACAAGCAAACCAAAGAAAGTTCCTAAGATCTTTAATAGATCCTGTACTGTAAGAAAAAAATAGTACACAGCTCAAAACTAAGCACAAGAACTTACATATTTAAAGCAGGTTACATAGATTCCCTCAAATTCAAGACTCTGCAGTCTCTGTAAATAGAAGAAATTATAAATTTGGGGGAAATATGATTATGATAGACTGCATAAATTCAAGAATTTGGAAACTATCATGCATATTCGAATAAATTTATGCTGGAAATGGAAATGATGACGGTGAAATAAAAGAAAATGACACAAAGGAAATGAAAGTAATCACAATATAGTAATCGCACATAAATTTGTCCTTAGAACGGTAGATTACAGGAACACAAACCTAAGAAATGCAAGTAAAATCGTATTTAAATTTGTTTCCGGAGCAGCACAGTACCCTAACACAAACCTTAAAACCTTAAACGACGAAATAAACGCTAGTAATTAAGAAAAAAATGAACAGCAAGAAAGAAATATTGTTTTCAGGACATATAATGACAGCTAAATGAACCTTAAAAAAACAGTAATTTGAAATTTAAAAATGAGAAAAAGATTTTAGAGGTATAAGAATTTCTCCTGGTGTCTCTTATAGGAGAGAATCGTTAAACGTCAAGAAAAAGACAGGCATACGGACATATCTGTAACGACAAGATAAAAAACAAAATAAAAAAACTGGAAACTTCAGTCCTGCAAATTAAAAAAATTAATGAAAAGCCAGAGAAGTTTAAACTGAAAACACAAGTCGCAATTTCAAGATAATGAGCGAATATTTTAGGAGAACAATTCTTAAGCACGAAAAATGCAACAGTAAGAATTATGAAAAACCCACTGTGTCGAATGCTTTACCAAAATAGATATATGCAAGCTAGATCTGGGAAACATAAAAGAGAACAACAGAGATATCAGTATGAGTAACCTACATGAACGAAGAGCCATTGACGAACTGG
>APFE030332403.1:2707-44314 GCA_000404065.3 Pinus taeda
TTTTTTTTTAAGTTGAAAAAAATGATTTGGATAAAACAAATTGAGTTGTCTTTAGTGAGACTTTTTGGAAGCTTTTTTGATGGGGTTTTCCAGTCTAGTTTCTTTAAAATTTGGTAGGGATTTATTGGAATCACAAGTTTGATGAGTAACCCCTGCACAATAGAAATGCCCTAGGGTTTTCAGGGTGCTGAATCCATATACAGAGTAAAAAAAACCAGTTTAAATAACACAAATCAAGATTTCACCTCAAAATTTTATGTCGGATTCGACACCAGAAAGTCCAAAAATCGCACTAAAAACAACTACTAAAATTTTAAGTAAAAAAATATAAAAAAATAAATAAACATACATTTAAAACAAAAAAAAAAAACAAAAAAACAAAAACAAAATATACAATTAAAACACACACATTGAAAACTAAAAATAAAAAAAAAAATAATAAAAACACTAAAAAACATTAAAAAATTTAAATTAATTTTTTATAAAACAATTTAAAATTATATATATATTAAAAAAAGGATTAAAAGTAAAAAAAATTGAAAAACAATAAAAAAATTAAAAGAAAAACACCACTTAAAAATTTTAAAATAAAATAAAATAATATATTAAAAGCTAATAAAAAATTTATAAGAATAAAAAAAAAATCTATTTAAAATCAAATAGATTCATTATTAATAATAATAATAATTAAAAATATATATGGGAAAAAAAAGTTCCGCAATGGGGCAACGAGGGTGGTAGTTGCTTCGTGCATCGCCTTCTTGCCCAGCGCCTATGCCCATGACTCTAGGAGGGGAAATTAATTTCCAGGAATCAGATTTGCCCATCGAGGCTCGTGGGTCACATTTTTTTTTAAAAATATATTGACTTTTATTTTTTATTTTAATTTTTTAAATGTTTGTTTTTAAATTATTATTTAATAATTATTATTATATTATTTTATTTTATTTTTAAATAGGAACTGTTTCTTGATTTTCTTTTAATGTTTTAATTTTTTTAATTCATTATTTTTTAATTATATTTTGTTGTTGTTGTTTTTTATTTTATTTTTTACATTTTCTTTGTTAAAAATGTTGAAAATTTACCTAAAAAAAACATTATTTCAATATTAGCATTTTTTGTTTTCAGGGTGTCTCGAAAAAAAAAGAGAAAAAAGTCAGCATCAACATTTTTTCTTTTCAGGGCATTTTTTGCAAAAAAAAAAATTGGTTTTTTATTGGCTTTTACTATTGTTTTTTTTAAATGTTGAAAATAGCAAAAAAAAAAAAAAAAACAACAACAACAACAACGTTATTCTAACATCAACACTTTTTGTTTTCAAGCTATTTTTCATGTTTTTTTTGAGGTTTTTTGGTTAGAGTTCTCATTTTGAGTTTACAGTTCCTGTTTCAAAGTTTACATTGTTATTAACTAAGCACTACTTGTACTCAACCCTCTATTTCTCAGTAACCTTGTCCAAAGCACTTCCATTTCTCAGTAACCTTGTCCAAAGCACTTCAGAATCTCTTCAGGGTTCTTCCTTGGCATTTGTAATTTTCAATCCACCATTTTATTTCCTACTTCATCATCCATTTTTGTGACAATCTCTCCCTCCTATATTCTTACAAGCCTACAACATGAAACATGGATAGTATATCAAATTCTTTTGGAAACTTCCCTCTACAACATTAAATATGGGCAATCTATCAAATCTTTTGGGCAACTTGACTTCATACCCTTTATCTCCAAACTTCCTAATCCTACATGATTCAATCTTCGTCACATTCATCCTACTATAAATGTTTTTATCATGGCTCTTTCCTCAAATAAAAGATAACCAAAACTTCAATTTTAAATGAATAATATCTTTATAGCACATTAATGCATTCCTTACCTTCTATTTCTATGCATTATTGCTCCTTTTCACATCCATCCATAGATCAATCAAGTTTACCACTTCCCTATAATTCATCCCCTATAAAAATCTAAATGGTGAGAATATAATCAACCTGTTTACGAAGTATTATATGTGAACTCTATGTGTTCCGAAAAACAATCCCATTGTTCTGTTTGTCTCTAGCTAGGAACCTCAATATATTTCCCAAGCTTAAATTTTATACCTCCATTTGTTCATTTGTATGACACTGATATCTTGAATTGTAGTGCTACTTCATCCCCATCTTCCACAAAATCAATGAATTAAAAATTAAAGTGTCTCTCTCTATTGTTATCATCTTTGACAATTTGTGAATTTGCACTATCTCATTGAAGAAAATTTCCATGCAATAGCCAACATCACTAATCTTCTTCTAAGGTAAGAAATACACCATCTTTGAGAACTTATCAACCACTACTATCATTGCATAAAATTTGTGTTATATTCTTAGCAATGTAAGTACAAAATTCATTGATATGTCTTCCCAAGGCATCTTCAAAATCTATAATGATTTGTTGAATCGCGTTTTAACTCACTCCTTTCACAAGATCAAAAATCCTATACATAGTTCCATTCAAAAATCTTCTACCAATGTTGTACCATGTCAAATCTATTGACCTCATTCTTCATGCTTGATCAATAATATATCTCCTCTAGCAAAGTCAATGTCTTGTTGCACCAAATATATCTACCTAAAATTCCTCTAAGCAACTCTAAAATCAAATTTTCTTGCCTTACCCCTTCAAGGATGTGCAACTACTTTCCTATGGACAAATAACTATCCTAGAAGAAGTAATCTAGTTGCATTGTTCTATGCTGTCAACAAGTTCCTACACATCTTTGTAACCTATCAAAAATCATTATCACACTCGTGCATATCTTCATTTTACTCAAATACCACTATCTCATTTTTAATTGTTGCCAACATCAATATTCTCATGCTCTGTAGAAATTCCTTATAGATTCAAACTGCTAATTGTAATATGGTAAAACAAGAGACTTGAATCTACTCTACTCATCAACGAAACAATTAAATGATTTTGAAATCACGAAGCATACAAGAGAAAGAATTCAATCAACACATTACACAATGATTTCTTGGGGAAAGCCACAACTAAAAACCCCACTATCTGTATATTACATTAGTCTGAAAATATGAGAAGATTACAATGCTTGGCTCAAGCCCGAGCAACCTTTGCATTATCTCTCTCTGTCTCACAACTTCCTAGACAAGCCTAGGCCAATACTTAACCAATCTTCTGCTTGCCCAAGTCTGTATTTCCTTGTGTTGTTTTTGGGAATTAACCCCCTATTAATTATGGGAATTCTTCAATTGGAATTGTGCAATCCTCATAGGCCTTCCTTCATTAATTACATAAAAGTGCCTAGCGTGTTGGTCAATCCAAACAAAATAACAAACACTCACAAAATCTATCATTGATCTTGAATGCACTCTTCAAATCAATTTCATGAAATATTTAGCACCATTCCAACAATCCAGTATATCATCCATCATCAACAATGGGAATATGTACGTGATAGTGATCTTATTCAATGATCTAGAGTCCGTACATATCTACCACAATCCATCATTTTCAACGTGGTCAATGTTAGAATCATACATGGGCTCATACTCTCCCTGATCCATCCCTTCGACAAAACTCACCTACTTGTTAGTCAATTCAATGTTTTTCCATCAAACTCATTTTATGCACTACCCATTTTATCAACTAATCTCCCCAAAACATGCACACAAGAGGAAGTGACCTAGACAGTTTTTCCAAGATGGTTACACTCCTCTTTAAAAGAATACTAAAATAGTCCTCCATATGCCATGTCATAGAGATGTCTAACCAACCAAAGAAAGTGTGCCTTAGAGAATTGTGCCAACCTCTCCACTAATATTAAAACAACCATGCATGCCTTGAAAACTATGACTAAGAGGGGAGCGCTCCATCAAAATCATTAAATCTCCTCCAAAAGAAATTCCCTCCATGTGTGACAATTGTCAAGTGCAGTGGGACGCTCAAGGAATTAACCTTAATGTAGATCAAATAGATTAAATTAACCATTGAATGGTTAAATTGACTGCAACATGTTTGCAAAAAGGTTAATGCTCTAATAAAGCATATTCCAACCTCCCAATATTCACCTACTAATTAAATCAAGATGAACATGTGTGCCAATGTGGGAGGTTGTGCTCTAACACGCGTTATACCATGCAAATAAAATGTTTTCTCTAGCAAAAACCCTACCATGACGACAACTTATTGATAAAATAGGAGCTCAACCTAGGCTTGAACCTAGAAAAAACACCAAAGGACTATTACATGATTATTACATCATCAAACCTTAGAAAAATGCTTTCTCAAGAAGGAAACATGTAGTACGCCCCATTCTAACTCAAGTTTAGGAAAGAAGTACATCAACAAGGTTACTAACATTATAAAATGCATTTCCACCTAGGTGATACCTAACAAATGTTACAATGTTAAGTCATATCACCTAGGGAAAATCCTACCAAGGAAAAATGCACTACCACAACATGTATCATCCAACCACAACAACATCATAGGAGAAGGGGAAATAGAAAATGCTAATGCATCCAATAATAAAGTATGTCCTCACCACACATCCAACACAAGAGGATCATGTAGAGTATCCCCTCCTAGGCACACAAATGAGACAACATCATCACATGGTCACTCGGAAACTCCAACAAAATCATGAAACGCCTAACGCATAGCACCATCACTTAAACCCTTGCGAGCTAGAACCATTGTATACCATGAAAAAGATGTAACATATCCAAGATAAACAAATATACAAAACCACACCATGATGAGATAGCATGTTCCATAACCATTAAATGTACAACTAAGGCATGATCGACAAGGAAATCTCTTATGAGATGACCAGTAAACCAACAATCGTAATAATCCAACCAATGAGAAGCAAGACTCCCCAAAACCAAAGACCTCCATCAAATATTTTAATACCAATAAGAGAGAGGCCTTAATGAAGAGATTTATATCCAAGTTAGTCCAAGGCTCCAAGGTACCAACAAAAGATCACACCAATGTCATGAAAATCACAATATAGAACCTCATACAATATGAGGTGTAATAGTGACAATTGTTGCTTTGTCTTCTAAAGTTTATCCCTAGGTTGAATGTGTGTTTGTTAATTTGTGTGCACACATATTCATTATGGATATTCTCCACATGTGTTGCAATATATTTGTTACTTGTAGTAGCCAGTTCCTCTTTATCATCCTTTAAAACAACCTTAACCTTTGTCTTTGCTTGCCGTGCTATTTTCTTGTCTTGTTTTTCCCTCTCATCATGTACATCTTCCACCTTCTCATCCTCTAAATAACCTCTACCTTTGATTTTGCTTACCATGCTATTTTCTTGTCTTGTCCGTCCTCTAATCATGCACATCTTTCACCTTTTGTGTAGGACTACAACCTCTCACCACAACTAAGACCTCTACCATGACCAAAATCATTCTTGTTGGTATTATATGCTAATTTCACGTCAACCTTCACAACCAACCTATGAGCTTCCTCTGCTAAACATTTCTTATGCAAGTTGACACCATTTTGAATTGCAAATTTCAAGCCATTCACATACCTTAACAACAGTTTTTTTGTTATTCATCCTCTTCATGTCCGACTCGAATTGATATTTTGTTAAGTCCAACTCGAATCCATATTCTGTTAAACTATTGTGTACTTTTGTACACTCTAATCTCACTATAGATTTTAGACTTGTATAGACAATTTCCATTGTTAATCAATATGCAAGACTCTCGCATGCAAATTTGACACCATCTTGCTCCAACTTATCCCCCTTATAGCCTTTTTTAATTCACTGAACCTACACAAAGCCCCACCATAGTGTAGTGTGTCCCTTCAACTTAGTACTCAATAATTTTGTTCTCTAAGTGTCTTCCTATCTTTTAGAACTTGAAGCATTTTTTCATTCAAAAACAAATTAGAGTATATAATTGGCTACCATGATTGGTAAGGTCACCATATTTAGGATAAGTTTATGACTAGCTGCTAGGTAGAGGTTAAAGTTGCTTCATTTTAGTAAATTAAGAAGTCATTCATGCATTATATGTGCGGAGTCTAGAGCCTTAACATAGAGATTAGAATGCTATCTTGTTATCTTGTATTGGACCCTTTTTGGTTTCATTGTGTTCTTTGGAGAAGGCTCTCTCAAATTGGGGGAGCCATTGGGAAAGGCCTCTATGGAAACATGGCAAGCTTTCTTAGTTATTATCTCGATTAGTAATAAGGTTATTGTATCATCTATAAGTGTATGGTAGAAAAAAATTGTAAATGCCATCATCATGCCATGATAATATTTTATGGATAATTAGAGTATTTCAATAAATTGTGTAGTTTTGTACTAGTTTAGGTAACATTTTTTTTTTCTAAGTAAGATTGTTCTATTAATATGATACAAAAAAGTAATTACATAAAGGCCTGGCCTCAATAATACTGAGCGTCATTCATCACAAAATAATACTGCCTAGCTGTGACTGCCCCAACAGAGGGGAAACCAATCCATGAAATCCAAAGGACCCACATAGGGGTTAACAGTTTTGACCAAAAAACAAAAAAACATCTCAGACATTGCATAGACATAACCATAAAACACAGACTTAACCGTAAATGCCCAGCCAACATGAGAAGCATCCACTTGGAAAAAAAAAGCAACACCTGACTGCCAAGTGTCAAGACTAGAGATTGTCTGGGGCCGGTTCTTCTTCAATTCGACACACATATTTGTACCAATCATCTTCTTCGACTGACGTGTCCCTACCTTGAGCTAGATGGACGCCCTCAGTGCTACCCGTGCTTACATGCATGTCAAACGTGTCGCCCCGTTGGCTGCTTGAGGCCTGTGTGTCACCAAGCTTGCTTTCCACTGCTTGCTGATTGCCAACCAGCGCTTTGCCATGTAGGGTAGCTCTATCTGCGTCGGGTTGTTGTGCGCCTGGGCTGCGGAAACCTCTGTTGCTTGGTGCTGCCCTATTCAACTCATCGTTGTGTACAAGCGGAGGTGCCAACGGGTCCATTTCTTCAGAGAATGTAATTGTAACAGTAGCGGTAATCACGGGGCAGTTCAGGGTGCTAGGAAAACAGATTGAGTGGTATGGGGTGCTGGATGCGGAGGAAGGGGAAAATTTGTTGTGCGAACCGCAACATCCGTTCGTTCAGTACCTTGAAGCCGAACCCTTCCCCTTCCGTTTCGGGTGTGTAGGTATCGGCCATAGAAAGAGCTGGGATTGTCGGTTGAAGAAGCAGGGGAGACGAAGTCAGTGTTGGGCGTTGCAGGTGGGCGGATGCTTTCGCCGCGAGTGCCTCCTCTCCTGCTTCGCATTCGATGTCAAACCATGGCAGGATTGAAGGCAAGGTAAGCAGCAGAGGAGTTGGTGGGAAAATTGCGCAGAGGATGGACAAAGGAGGTCTGAACCGGAGCTAAGTTGCAGAGCCTAGTTTGAGAAAAATGAAATCTGCTACCAAGGTCGATACAACTTAGCAGCCAGCATCAGCAACTTGTTACAGTGTGAGTGCAGTGCTCTGCGGCCTGCGGAGGGCAAACACAGTGGAGCAAGGGGGGAGGGATTGCATAATGTTGTGCAGACGCCATGGCTATGAATGAGGTGGGGCAGTCTCGGCCTTGGGACTCATTTAATGGCACCTGCAAGGTGCCTTGAATGCGTCTCAGGTTGGCTTGGGGGAAAACGCAGGCGGCCATGTGGCCAGCCCATCCGCCGCCTGACCATCTTGTCATATTAATTACCTGGATAATCACCCATGTCTGGGTTAGTTTAGGTAACATTGAAGCTCATTGTTAAAATGAATTACAGAAATGATATGTCCTATCCTTGAAATATTGAAAGAAAAATTGTTACAAATACTACATAGCTTTTGCAAAATCCTTGATGGGTTCAAACTCATAACTCCTCATTGAGACAAAATGACACTCAAATTTGCTTATGTGCAATGCATCTAAAGAACTATCCTTTTCCAATACAACAACAACATTATCTGTAAAAGTGGCTTGAGGCCCCTACCACTGAACCATAATACAAGAAATGCCTTTAGCAAGACCTCTCACTGCTAGTCTTATTATTCCAAACATTGTTGATTTTGGAAGATGGTGGTGAAGACAAATTTCAACATTGTTTGCATAAGTGACTTGGGCCCCAACCATTGAACCACGATACAACCAATGCCTACAAAATATTATTATTACTGGTCATATGACATAATCTTGATTTTTGAAAGGTGGTAGTAAAGACAAATGAAGAATTTCATTATAAATCATAAGAGGCTAACTAGAAATATGAGACTCCAGGACAAGCAATTCTAAGCAACTAACAAAGTCTTTGGTTGTTACAAGCAATTCTGAGCAACTAACAAAGTATTTAGTTGTTTAATTACTTATGTAGCTCTCTAACTCCCCAATATTTTGCATATTGTCTATTTTCAAGTGTATTCAACCCCAATCCTTCAAGAGGAATTCTTCCTTCAACATGTTGCATCGCTATATTTAATGGATTTTCCATTTTTCTCATATTAAATGAATATTCTCCTTTAAAAAAATTATAAATGAATATATTACTAATTTATTAGTTATCAACGGGATATGTGTATAAAGTTGTTTGCAGCTTAATGATAACAATGCCAAAATGATTCAACTAATTACATTTGCTTCTGTAACTCTATTTAACATCCTACACTAGGCTAATTACATAAACCCTTCAACTCTATTTAATGTCCCATCCAAAACTCATCCCTTTTTTCAATTACCAGCATTGACATTAACTCGTGTTGCCATCAGCTCTTAGGCTGCATGTACACAATCACTTTAACTACTAATTTATAGCCATTCTGGCTCCAGAAAGCAGCGATTATTTTTACTAGAGAGATATTACATTGCGAGCTTCTATAAAAGGATAAGTGCACACCAGTTTCAAACTCATTAACCCCTTCTTACCGATAATTGAATTGTTATAAATTATTGTCAATCTATTCTATAAAGCTCATAATTAAGTACAACTATCTTTTTCTTGAGGTTTCCTTCTCACTTATCTTGTTTACCATATTATGCAACCAAATGACACGCCTCTTCAAAATAAATTGCCACAATTAGAATACTTTTAGGACAACCTTCTTACAACTGGTTGTTTATTCATGCTCGTATGGTATTCGATTATTTAACGGAATAAATCCATTTTGCAACAATATTTGTTTGGTAGTAAGCATGTCTTTTGGATTAATCACATCAATGTTTTTCATGTATGAAAAATAAAAAATAAATCATTGCTTCAACATCCATCTACATAACTCTCTTCCTCCCCTCTTTAAGGACCCTAAAAGTTATAACTGATGCCAAAACCCTTAACCCTAAAAATTATAATTCATGTAAGATACTTGAACCCTTCAACATCCATCTACATAACTCCCTTCCTCCCCTCTTTAAGGACCCTAAAAGTTATCACTGATGCAAAACCCCTTAACCCTAATAATTATAATTCATGTAAGATACTTGAACCCTTCGTCAGATGAATTTGAATTTACACGATCTAGTTTTATGAACACTTTTGAAGTCACTGAACTCTTTTGCACGATTTTGGAGCCTCCATGTCCAAGGCAAGAAGATTTCAATCCAAAGTAAACATAGAAGAGCAATTTCATGTTTTCCAAATTTTGTCATTCTCAATGTGCTTGATGCAAATACAAGGAATATAATTGGGATTCTCAGATAAAGATATGAGAGGCTTGTTGCCTTCTATAAAACCAGTGAACATTATGTCAATTTTTTAAGTTGAAGATTTTACTGATGCTCAATAGCTTGAATACTAAAAATATCCATTGACATAATTATTTGCTTCCTTAGATTAATGATTTGACTGCTATTGGTGAAAATCACAATGAAGCACAAAATAGAGAAACATGGGCATCTTAGTCCGAAACTACTTGAAAGTTGTATGGAAAGCATGAAATGCATAATTTGATTTTAACTTGTGATTTTAAGGGACATATTCCTAAGTTCTTTGAAGCATTGAAGGGAACAGTTATCTCAAATTTGTAAGCCTTATTGTATCTTGATGTAAATGATAGGAGGCAGCTTCAATATGTTGAACAAGAAGCATCGTATTTCAAGGAAAACATGCAATAAGACACGGTTCCTCTTTCTTACTATCATGCCAATTTGCACCCTAAGCATATATTTGCAGGGTCAGAAGATATCTTACTTTTTGCGCCCCATTTGGGACACTCCACCAAAGCCCTTTCATCATATCCCTCACTATGATGCCGAAAATGTCTCCATGGGGCACCTTTGTCACCTTCACGGCTGGCAGGTTCGACAGACTCCTCGGCAAGTTTATGATGCTGTATTATTTAGTAATGAGTTGGATATTCTTGAAATCAGATGGCAGGAATTGCTCCCTTCAATAACAAAGTTTATTATTCTGGAATCAAATACAACTTTTACAGGTTTGCCAAAGCCATTATATTTTGCTAACAATAGAAAGAGGTTTGAATTTGCCAAACAGAAGGTTGTATATCGAATGCTTCCAGGCCAGCACCTCTTACCTCAGGAGAAAGCTTTTGATCGAGAAAGAAAACATAGAGAAGCAATGGAAAGTCTAATGAGAGAAGCTGGTGTCTCTTATGGTGACCTGCTTATCATGTCTGATGTGGATGAGATTCCCAGTCAACAGACAATTAACCTCCTTAGGTGGTGCAACAATATACCATCAGTCATGCATCTGCAACTGAGGAATTATTTGTACTCTTTTGAGTTTCCAGTTGACTATAACAGTTGGCGTGCATCAGTCCACATTTATCAGCGTCATACAAGCTATGATCATGGTCGTCAAACAGATGAGCTCTTCACAGATGCAGGTTGGCACTGCAGCTTCTGCTTTCGACACATAAGTGAATTTATATTCAAAATGAAAGCATACAGTCATGTAGATCGCGTGAAGTTCCCTTATTATTTAATCCCCTCAAGGATTCAGAATATTATTTGTCAGGGAGCAAACCTGTATGACATGTTACCAGAGGAGTATTCTTTTCAAGAATTAGTCAAGAAGATGGGTCCTATACCCCGCTCATTTTCTGCAGTGCATCTCCCATCTTATTTGATCGAGAATTCTGATAACTTCAGCTTCCTTCTCCCAGGTGGCTGTTGGCGGCCTACATAACTTTTGGAGATACAAACAGAAAACTGGAACGCTGTACAATTCATGAATTTCAACTTCGCCAATATGTACACGGGGTTGGTTACAAGTTTCTTTGGTCTTACCTCACATTTGTAGTGCTTATGGGACAGTGTTTCTCTTTGTTTAGAAAAATTGCTCCATAACTGATGTGTTCAGAGTCCAGACTCCAGAGTCTCCCCTGTTTGTCACCCCAGATTCAAATATATCAAACAATTTTTCCTTTGGTTTTGGTTGAAAATGCGTCATTTATTATATTCATCATCCTGCATGTGGGGTTTATTTTTTTTTTGTGAGGGTTCAAGATGAGCCTCGAAATTGACGATCATATCATTTCTGAGAGTATTCTTATGATTGTTTCGCCTTACTCAGGCAATTTTCCTTTGCATTTGTTTAATATTGACTTCAAACCAAGGATTTTGTTATGTCTAATTGATTTCTTCTTCATGTGTACGTTTCATAGGCACGGGTTCAGGTCGACAACTAACCCTGGAGGATTTAATTTATGCTTTATCCCTAAATCCTTGTGTTAATTCTTTATGATGGACAGTGGTACCCTTGTCCATGCCTCCAGTGACACAGACAAGAGCAGGTCCTAGGGTTTTAGTCTTGTTATGATCTGAAACACAAAGGTCTGCTTCATGGAATGGTTCTTCGTAATCATTCTATAATGAATGATGAGAGTGTGATTGAACAGGATTGTCCAACAAAGAGCTAGGTGCACATAGACCTAGGGAATCAGAGTATTCAGGAAGTTGGGCTTTATCGAAACCATTTCGATCTAGGAAATGATCCCATTCATCCCTGGCCTTTTCCAACTGGTGTTTCACTAGAATGCAAATGAGACTATGATGAAATATAGATCTTTAAGGGATCTTGCGACATGAATGGTATGTTTGGAGCATCTTAGTCAGGAATTTATGCAGATAAAAGGGTAGATTGAGCTTATTTCCAAGGAATACCATTAACAATATAATATGATAAATAAAAACTAGACTATATCGCCCATCAGAAGTAATATATCGTTGCAGCAAAAGCACTAAATTATGCCATTTTGTTTTCAGAAAGGAAATTGGCATTCCTTTCACATGATAAACACAATCTTTACTGGCTGAGAAGTTTCTTCCATGGAATGTCAGGCACTTCACAGTTTTTGGACCACTTCTCTCCCTTGTCGGGGAGATGAGTAGCGTTTGCAATAAAATCAACATATACAACAATCTCCAGATCATTCACTTGGGCTTTCTTCCCATCAAAAGAAGAGGCAAAAACCTTAACAACCCCTTTACTATAACCCTGAAACAATTGAAGGAAATTCCACCACCCTACCTACCAAAATAGGGGTGCACACTCATCACACGTCTCTACAATCTTAGCTCCAATGGCTTCAACCCGAATAAGGTGTGCCATGGCTACAATCCAGGAGGATTTCTATCAAGAATTAAGATGAAACAGAAGGGGGAACACACAACAAACGGGTCAGCAAACCCTTGCTTGCAAAGCAGTCTGAAAAGTATGGGCAGAAACAATGAAACGGTAAAGCATTGGTGATCTCAAAACCCCAAGATATTAACTCGTACATTAATAGACGAAAGGTATGGTACAATGGCCATAATGGTTCTAATGTATGGTGACTATGAGCAGTATATTTTGAGACAATTGGCGCAAATTGGGGTTAACACCTCTAACAATAATGCCAAATCACCATAAAAATCTGATACAAATCTTGAAAGAATAACTCTTAGCTCGAGAACCATCATTTCTCATAATTACAAATTCATAACTTTCAAAAGCAATATCGCCATACACATAAACATAGGCTCACAATAATCATAAGTCAATAATTCAATCAATAACAAATTTAAACCAAGTATCATATGGTAAAGTCATGGTATAACACATATTCATATATAGGAAATCAACCATTTGTAAAAGTAATCAAGCACAATCTATCACATAGTTTATGGGCCATTATGATAACTATCCGTTGACACAAACCACATGTAGATATTAGGGCTTATACATAATTCAATTAAACATATGGAATGAAATGTTACAAATTCATTATAATATGCAAATTGAAATAAGATAGGGCTACTACAAAATCAAGGATTATGTAGCAACCCTTTTTATTTTGAGGTTCATATGCTATATAGAGTCATAGTTTGTCAATGACTCATTGAAATAGCACAAAGAGACATGGTTCGTATGTTTCTACTGAATGAGAGAAAAATTTTATCAAGTAACCATCGAAAGCAAATCTTTTCAAATGTATCAAGGTTTAATAACACACTAGTTAGAACGACCAAAGGCATGTCATATCACCATTGAGAAAATAAAAGAAAGTTGCACAACGAAGCCATTCCTGTCATACAAAATCAAAGCCAAAGGTGAAATTGAAAGCCAAAGGATAAATTTAAGGAGGGGCCCGTATCATTTTAAAATGATAGGGGATTCGGTTGGGTTGCCAACACACAGACATGGGTGTGTGAAAGAATAAAATCTAATATTTTTTATGATTGATGGAGGTACTTAACGCTTCCATAAAATCATCTAAGACTCTCTTGAAGGCATGGGATTCTCTAGCCAAGGGGATACCCACTAACATAGTGTCACTAACACATAGGTTGTGACAGATGGGAAGAGGGTTATTTTGTAACTCAAGACCCTAAAGGTGTCCAATATCGATTAATGCATTAAGGATGCTTTTAAGACCGTTTTTGTCAATATGAAGATGAAAGGAGAAAGAGGGTGTCCTTGATAAATACCCTATGAGCTTTTGAAGGGAGAAGAAGGGGATCCATTATCAACATGGAAAGAAAGTATATGAGACAAGGTTAGAGATCTAGTGAACCCAGGAGGTGTGAAAGTTTCAAGCAAGGAGAACATACTGAATGTGTTTCCAACTTAATTTATTAAAGTATTTGGATATTTCAAGCTTGATGAGTATTCCAAGGGCTTTTGTAGCTTTAAGAGAGTGAAAAACCTTGTGTTGGGCAAATTAATTGTCTTAATAAAACAAATCAATTGCTTGTACATAAATTATCAACCAAGGTAAGTGTGTTTATTTCATGGTTATTGTGCATAGTATATGCACGCAACGATTGACAACTATCATTGACTAATTCCTAATTTTTTCTACTCTTCACACTTGTAGGAATGGAAGTCAATTCACAAAAGTCTCACTGCCAAACCAACACTTGCATAAAAATAACACTCTACACATAATGTTGGCAATGAAATTGGACTTGTAGAAAAAAATAACACTTATTTACTCTCAGATCACTCTTGCAGGGAAAATAAATAACACTCTCTGAAATCAATTCCCCCGTTGCAAAAAATCATTTAACCACAAACACACACAACCATCAATTCAATCAGAATCAACCCATTAATTAACTACAGAACACACTGTATCAAATGTGACAACAACTAACTAATATTCTATATAAGTAGTGGATTATCAATTTGTATTAGCAATTGAACAACATTAGCAACACATAATTAATAAGGATCGATCCAAGAAAAGTTATGATGACACACGAGCAATTTGTATTAAATATTCTGCAATCCAACTTAACCAACTGTAATGACAGTGTAGCAACAAGAATCTGTAACATCAATAATTTGAGATTGTAACAAAAATTAGAGTACCGTAACCTACAAATGAATTAAAATAAATCAACTACACTACCTCTACAGACACAATGATCCCTGCTAAAGAGGAAGGCTCTTCCTCTTTAGTAAGGAGCTAGTAAATCACAACTAATAGGCTACCACCACAGATCATGAATAAACCATGAACTCATAAAATATTGCATTAGCTTTGAAAATGAAATACAAAGATGCATAGTCTAAAAATAACAATGCCCCCCGTCCAATCCTACCTTCAATCCATACATTTTATAGAAAGAGACAAGGGGACAAATTTGAACTAATTCCTCCAAATTTTGATTGTCAAAGTTATGAACATATTTACAAGATATTATTTTTGCTTGTTTTTAGAAGATCTTAGATGGAAAACAACTCAAGATTTATTTGCATTAGATTGATATATGATGAAAGGATGGGTTGGAGTTGTTTTGTTTGTTAATTGGTTGCTCTATTTGGAATGTTGTTAGCATTGCAACAAGAAAGGTCTTCTTGGAAGAACCACACATATCTCCAAATTTGGTAATTTTTTGGAGAACCACTCACGTATCACCTAATTGGGGATGTTCTGAAGAAAAAAACAATTTTGGCGTATTTTCCAAATTCTTCTTTGTTTCTCCAAAAATTGTGTCTGAAGTTTGTTACTCAATTCTACATAGCACGAATTGTTTGAGATATAGATCATGAATTGGAGCCTAATGGAGTTGACCTGGGTATGATTTAGATAACATAAATCCATTTCAACATCCCTAGAAACAAAACCCATGTTCCAGAATTTCTCTTGGACCTGTGTAAGTATGCCAACCTTGAAGGTTGTTACAGTAAGCTACAGTGACATAGCTAAGAAAACCATCATTAGTAAAACCAACAATAATCCTTTATATTTCATTAAAAATAAAGGAAAATCATGATGATTAAGTACTTTAATATCCGTAAGCATATTGTGGCACATTCACAAAGAAACACAACAAGGGAGGTAATAGATGGGCAAAGAAGTGCGATAAAATGACTCAAATTGTGTGTTTAGAATGGTGAAAATTGACAATTTGGTGACTCAACACTTTGTACGTTGGGATAACACAATCTAGAATTTGGTAGCCTTCCACATAGCCTTCTCGTTCATGAGAAATGAGACGCAACAACGAGGGTTTAAATAAGAAGATAACCTTAGCAATGATTTAATAAATGGCATTACAAAACCATGGATCTAGATTTGTTGGGCTCGACAACTTTGTCTTCTCTGCGGAGAAGAGTAATGAAGGTTGTGTTGAGGGCATAAAGAATTCCCGAAAGTTTCTTGGATTCCTTGACCAATTCCTAGACTTCATATGTGGCAGTGACTAGGAGTAAAAAGTAAAAAGGTAAAGTCATAAGGGCCATGGGACTTTCTAGTGGGCATGTCCATGACTTTCAATTCAACTTTAGCTAGAGAAATGGGTCTCATTAGGCTTGCATTGTGCTCATCCATGAGAAGCTTAGGAATGTGCTAGGTTATTTTAAGGATTTTTTTTTAATTGGTATACTTGTCGTTCAACAAGGAGAGTTTTGAATAAATCAATCAATTCATTTTCAATTTCACTATGTAAATGAAGCTTATTACATTAGTTGTTTTAAAGGAGAGTGATTATATTGGTGTGTTAGCATTGAATCCTAAAGTTATGGAAAATTTTGGTATTGCATTCTCCTTCTTCAAGTCATTGAACTTGTGATCTCTAACATCACAAAACATCCTCCTGTTAGTATTTCTCCCCTAGTTAAGTTGAGAGTTGATGTTCCTTAAGGTTGACAACTTTGTTCTTCCTTGATAAATTATTTGTTGCTTTATGAATTTAGGTTTCCAACTCCTTTTGGGCTTGAAAAATGTTCCCAAATACCATTTTGTCCCAAAGCTCCAGGCTTTGTTTGATGTTTTCGAGTCATTGTGAGAATCAATGTATTAAGGTACCTTGAGTTGTGTTCACTTCCTTCCACCATCTAGAGATGTTTTCTTGGAAATCTAGGTGAGAGAGCTAAAATTTCTCAAATTATAAGGGTTTTTTGGAAGGGGTTCTAGTGATGTCAAGGTGGATACAAAGTTGCCAATGATTTGATTTATATGAGGGAATGATATTGGATTCAATGCTTTGGTCAAACAACATAAGTGATTTTGAAACTAGAAATTAATATAGATGGCTTATTATATGATGTGATCCCCCTAATATGTCATTATAATGTGGATTATATGGATTGTTTCAATATCAATTAACTTAAGATCATGGATGAAGGTATAGAAATATTCACTATCAATGTCCATATGTGGAGCCTTCCTTTTTTCTTTACTACGGAGGTGATTAGATTGAATTCTTCTCTAGTATCTTGTCCTCGTCGTCAACGAAATTCAACAAGTTTCATTATTGTTGAAAGAACACATGTTTATGACTTAGTTGTTGAGGCCCATAACCATTGGTTATGAAGCCTAAATTGAGCAGATAATCCTCTTTTTGTGGTAAAAGAATTATGCAATAATATGGTGCCTGGATTCTAGACTATAGTTGTGCCTCCAGTCATACCCATGGCATCTAGGGTTATCATTTGTCCTTTTCTCCAAAATTTCTTGACAAGGCTTTTCAACATTTCATTAGAACACATGGTTTCTTGTAACAAGAGAACATCAGGTGATTCGGAACATACCTTGTTACATAAGAGCCTTTGCTTGCCCTTACTGTGGATTCCTCTAACGCTTCAGTAGATGACTTTCATTGAAAACTATGAGAGTTGAAGAGTGGGAAAGGGTCTGTAATCATATAATTTTGACTAGAGTTGACAAGTCGATCTCCAATATCCTGAATTAATTGTAGTTTAATTTTGTAGTTGTAGTGTTTGTCCCTCCAGGTTATTTTTTTGGGTTTTTTTAGTTTGTTAATTATGATGCCCAGTCCCAAGATTGAAATTATGGTTGGGAGACCTTTTGTTGAATCATTTTTACTCCATTGTATAACTTGTTGGGATCTTAGGATGTGATCGCTTAGAATGGAATGGAAATCCTAGTGATGACAGGCTTCTACAATACCCTAAAGGTCAATGTCTTAAAGTTCCATGTCATGATTGTCTAGATATCCTCATGTATCTTCATCCATTGACATTCCCTCTTTCAAAACTTCTACAAGGGTTGAATGTGATTCCGTTATTTTTCTACACTTAGAGTCATCATGCCCCTTTAGATGGGTAGAGATGGGATCCAGTGCAAGGTTTTGAAATTGTTGGTGATGCATTGTCATATGGCTCCTCTAGGTGCAATGAAACTATTTTTGGTGGGAACTTGTTTCGTAGATCTAGTCTAGGTTGCTTCTTATTAGGACACCACATGTTTTTGACCTTAACAAATCCTTCAGTGTCATTTTCCCCTTTCGATCAAGATGACTTTAGCGAATTGTTTAATGGGAAGTCCCTACAGAGATGCCCATGTTCGATGTCTAAAGGGAATGTGCTCATAGATAATGGTCTAGATTAGGTTTGAATCTCGATAAATCGGGTAGATCAATGTAGGAATGGGCACTGAGATATTCATGTACACCAATATATGAGCAAAAGTAGTATAGTGGCATTGTTTAGTGTCTTCAACACTTCTGACAAAAGTACCTAGGGTATATTTGATGCCCTTGAGGATTGTCCATCCCAATATTCTATAGGAAGTGAATAGAATTGAATGTAGATAGGGGTATAGGTGGAATACTCTTTCGCTCGATTGAATTTCTCCATCTTTAAATGAAGGTGAAGACCCATAGATCGAAAAATGTAGTGCCCATTTTCAAAGATTTTCATCCTCTCCTTCAGATGTTCAAAAATGATAGTAAAGAAGCCCTTGGAGTGAAGTTTGAGGTCAACACTACTATTAAGTTTCCAATGGACATTGATCCACTTGATGCGATCATGTTCCATGGACCACATGCCCAAAAATTTACCAATAACCGCATGATCTTTCACAAACTATACATAATTTTCCATGAGATCAAATCATATCCCATATTTGGGCATGGATGCTCATTGTTTGAATATTTATTTTGCAAAGATGTTGGACATTAAATCAATGATATTGGTAAATATAACACATTTAATATGTTCTCTACCTAGTTTGTAAGGTGGATTTTTTTTAATTGTATATTTCATGATGCATGTCTTTTGTCATTATTAGATGGTTGATAGAAGATGAGGGAAATTTTTTATAGCAATGAGTGCGAAGGAAGCACATCCCAAGAAGAAAATATAGCAAGTTATTTGAAGTTATAATACAAAAGTAATATATTTGAATTTTATATATTTAAATGATGTATATTATGTGAAGGAGAAGCTTGAAAAAACTCAATGAATTTGTTCACAATTGGAATGGAAATGAGCATGAAAGCTTTGGAAAAATGTTGCAAACATAAGATTAGGTGGATCAATACATGATGAACATGAAGTTTTTCTTTGACTTTTTATGTCACTACATAGCAGTGACATCTATGATCCATGGTTTTGTATTAATTCTATGAATGTAAAAAAAATTGCAAAAAAACAATAAAATTTCCATAGTTCACCTTAGTTTTAAATTTTTTATTGTCACTACTCTCAACACAACCGCCACATTATGGCTACAGATCCTGATGTGGTGGTGAGCTTGGTTTAAATACTTTGTACTTTTTCCTTAGAACTACAAAGTAGTTGACATGAATTCAATATAAAGTAGTGAAAAGATGGAAAGAGGTTGAGGCTTGAGCAACGAGCCCCTCGAGAAGACTTATGTTGCCTCTACAACTGTTGCTCTAACTCTTGTGGCCATCCACCAACCAAGCTATAAATATAGAATCACCTCTACTCTCCCATTACTTAATGAGCTGCCTCTTTCCTTCTTACACTTAGCTTGTTGCCTCTACAATATGTGTGTATCAACAGAAACACGTTCTTGTTCCTCTACCACTTCCCAATATGGTTGCCATGTTTAGTGATTCTCTTGCTGGCTATAGTTTCCCAGTGACCCAACATGTCATTTGTAAGTAAAAAATAACACTGTTGCATGATTGAAAGCTTTTGAGGGATAATAATATGTATTAACATTTTATGTAATGGGAGGCTTCCATGGAGACTGATAACGAGATCAAGGTATGCTCAAAGTTCATGGGAGTAATTAGCACTTGATCTTTGAAATGCCCTTGTTTTTTTTGGCCGATTAAGGAGTTTTACAGAGAAATTCAAGAGATGTTTAAATGTTTTTTTCGTTTGTTTGAGGGGCATTTACAAATTTTGTAAAGAAATTAAAGAGATGTTTTCTTATATCTAAAGATGGTGTTTTTGGTAAATTTGCAGTAGAAAGAAGTCTTACAGAGAAATTAATAGCCAATATTTTTTTTATTTTTAATTATAAATTATCCTCTGGTTGATATAGGACTATAGAAATACTTAGAGATGGATTAAATTAATATCTGTTATTTTTCTGCAAGTGCCCAATGATTAAGGTAATCACTGATGGTGTTCTCTTCTGATGGTGTATCTCCATTGGTTGTGTAGGAGGGCCCTAAGATAACTACTCCAGCTCCACTAGTGGGTGTTGCGGCTCCACCAGTCCGTGCCCCTATCCCACCGACAGGCGCTCCAACTCCACCAGTAGGTGCGTTCACGTTCTTTTGAGAGTTTCTGGCATTTGGACATTCCAATTAGGGTTTTTGTAACTTGGCTTTTATGGGTTTAGCAATTTGTTGGAATTTGCATCGTACTACAGACTGCAAAGTAGAGTGTGGAGAGAGATGTAAGCTGCACAACTGACCTAATATGTGTCTAAGATCTTGTGGGACATGTTGTGCATGTTGCAAGTGTGTTCCACCCAGTCAAAGTGGAAACATAGAGGTTTGTGGCTCTTGTTACACTAACTAAAAAACCCATAACAATTAGATTAAGGAGTCTTCTAGGGAGGAGGAATTGATTGGATGGCTAAAAGTGGCCGGAATCTGGGTAAAAAAATTTCAAAAAATCTTTGTATGGGCAGTGTTTGAATCATATTTTTGACGGTGGAAATGGATTTAGCACCATCAAAACTTCTAGAACACCTAAAATTATGAATTTGGACAGCCTTTATTTGGATTTACAAAAATCCCTGCCAATTTTTTTTTAAATATAACCGAAATTTCCATAACTTTCAGAGCAAAAAAAGGCAATTGTTAGACTAAGGCCTAGAGTAAGTATGCAGTCTTCTACACAATGCATATTGACCAGAGGTCACGTGAACGCAATCAAGTTCTTCCATGTTGCATATTGTATCTTTTTAAAAAGAAATCTATTGTGCAAGATGTCAATTCAAATTTTGCTATTGTTGAAGGTTTCCAATTTGTCTAGTACCTTTGTAAATAAAGACAATATGTTAATACTTTTATGTGTAACTTGGATGTGATGAAGTACTTTTCTCTTCCTCGCTTCTTTGTAGTAGAAATCTTTGAACAATTTATGAGATTTAATGAGATTATCTTATCACCCAACTCAATTGAAAAAAAAAATTAAGTACTTTACTTTTCCTCACTTTTTTGTGGTGCAAAACTTCAAAAAAATTATGGGATTTAATGAGATTACCTTATCACCCAACTCAATTGAAAAAATGAAGTACTTTACTTTTCCTCACTTCTTTGCGGTAGAAGTCTTCGAAAAAAATATGCGATTTGATAATATTACTTTATCACTTAACTCAATTGAAAAAAAATAAAAATAAAAATGAAATGCTTTGCTCTTCCTCACTTCTGTGTGGTGGAAGTCTTTGAAAAAATTATGGGATTTCATGAGATTACCTTAACACCCAACTCAATTGAAAAAAAAAAAATTGAAATGCTTTGTTCTTCCTCGCTTCTCTATGGTGGAAGTCTTTGAAAAAATTATGGGATTTAATGATATTACCCTATCACCCAACTCAATTGGAAAAGAAAAATAGAGGGTATAGAAAGAAAATTTGTTTAAATTTTAAAATTTATTAAGAACTTTAAAAAGTTAATACTCTTATGCCCAACAAACTTAATACTCTTATGCCCAACAAATTCGATACACTCAAGTTACTTTTTAAAGATTTATCAAGAACATAAAAAAACTAATACTCGTATGTCCATCAATTTCGATACACGCAAGTTATTTGATTCTGTTAAAAGCTCAATAAATATAAGTATGTTGTGTGTGATTTGTGTTAAGTAAAGTAGTGGTTAGTGACAACTGGGTAGGAATTTCAAATCTGCTCATCAAGTTCCATCTTAATAGTGGTTATTTGTAGCACATGAAAATACATTTTACTTTAAAAATATTGGGAATACAACAATATCTATACACAATAATTCTTATAAATAACAATCCCTATACATGCAAGTTCCTTGATTCAATTAAATTCATAAAAATAAGTACAAGTAATGACGATTGTGCCATGAGTGCTCATGCGCCTCTAGAGAAGAGGTAGGGAGACATCGAATTGTAGTTAGGAGGACTACATACTAGGGGCAGGATCCTTGAGGTGCCCAAACTCTTGGATCACATTCGACTATGGGAGCCCTTAACGATAGTAGCATGATGACAGGTATCAGGTGGAGCAAAAGTGTGGTGGAGTGATAAGGTAGTGCTAGAGTGCAAAAGTCTGTAGCAGCGTAGCAGACGTTGCAATAGTGCGAGAGGAACAGAGGTGTTTGCAGCAATGCAGTGGCAATAGAGGGAGCACAGGATAGCAACAGAGGTAGCTTCAACATCACGAGGCTTCCAGACTGACCAGGATGTCAATATTTGGGGAAGTCAGTTACCTACTTCTCGGTAACTAGTTTGTAGTGCAACAGTTAGCAGTGGTAATGTTAGGGGCAACATGGGCAGCATGTTGAGAGGGAGTTGTAGTACAGATGTAGCAGTGGTAGTGTCATGGGCAGTAGTAAAGGGAGAAGCAGTGCAGAGGATGTGAGGCAGCAGGTCAAGCATCAGCATAGGTACCGATGCGGAGGATCAATGTGATGTTTCTATGATGAAGCATTACTAGAGCACATTCCTCGTTAAGAGGGAGTGTTTATTTTTGGTAGCATCGGATGTGCTCTAGCCATGAAAATTCGTGGAGAGGCTAAGGCACATGAGATCTCCAAGACCCATAAATCATTTGGGGAAATTCCACCCGGATGGAGAGATATTAAAATAATTAATATTTTTAATGAGACCCTAAGTCTAAACTTAGGAAAATTAAAATATTAATGTGTATTAATATAATATGGGTGAGAAAGTTCTAAACAACGAGGATCAAGCTAGATCTAATCTTAGCCGTTGATTAGAGACTTAATCTCAGTCGTTGAATCGTTAACAGGAAAAGTATAAGCGGAGGCTTGAGGGTCAGTTGGAGATACACCAAATTGATCAGTCAATTCAATTTTCTGGGGCAGGGTTGGCTGAGAAATCGAGTTAGTGATTTGTTGCAGTGAGGGGCAGTTTAGCAGGAGGCTGAGAATACATATCAAAGAGGCAGAGAAGAGTGTCGGAGAGACAACGCAGAGGCATCCTGGGCTGACGCAAAGATATCTAGAGCTGACACAGAGGCTTAGAGGGCCAATGCAGAGGACACAGGAGGCCGAGAAGCTGATGCAGGCAGACGCAGAGGCTAGCAGAGCTGATGCTGGGTAGAAAGAGTTGCACTGTGATGTTTTCGTGGGGCAGATTGAGAGCTAAGAGGTAGACGCAAAGCCATAGAGGGTGATGCAGTCCCTGGAGGGTGACGCAGTTCCGGAAGGAAGCTTGGAGCAACTTTCGTTGTCCAGCTAAGGAATAATCGAAGTCACTGTGGGGCTCATCATCTGGTTACTGATCAGCCGAAATATTTGTCTCTGGAGCAAGGTACTTCTGCCAAGGAAAATCTCTGAAGGGTGAGCCATTTCTGGCACCCTAGTTGTATTCAAAAAACTGCATAATAATAAAACCCTCATATCTGTTGCACCAGTTTTCTCGCATTGGGTTTTTCCAGGGACGATTGTCCAAAAAGAATAGTGTCCCTTGTCTTGTCTCAGTTATTCTAGTTGTTGATTTGTATATGTGCGAAGGCTGCATTTGTGTTTATTTCGATATTTATATTAATAAATAACTTGTTAATGGAAAGAACAAGTATGAGATAATAAACCAGATAATGCAATAGGGATTTCTGATGTGTAGATTCAGAAATTTTTAGAACTTATTGCTAAATCCATGCACGTAAGGTCTGCTAAACTCTCCAATGCAAATGCCATGAAGCAAGCCCACTATTCACAAACTATGCATAAGCACAAAGCATTGACAGACCTTGCCCCAGGTTTATCATGGTCAGTTACATGTCTTTTCTCCACGACACATTGGCACCACTCTCGAATTTCCATTAGGGGTCTAGATCGATCTCCATCGAAGTCATAGAGTCCAACTACTTGCAATTCGTGCAAAATAATAATTCCATTATTACAAATATATTACTCCAACTATTACATTAGAATTGAGACGTTTATCTCTTTAAACACCTTAATTAGCATAAAAAACATGATAGAATAATATATATATATATATATATATATATATATATATATATTAATATATATATATATATATATATATATATATATATATATCAAAACAAAACAAAAAAATGGAAAATATAAACATACAACTTGAGTGGGCCTAATGGTTAATAGCATGTGTTTCCTCCTAAGAGGTCACAAGTTCAAAACCAGAGGAGGGTAAAATATATATGCCTTTGTAGACTTAGCAGTCAAATCATTGCGTGGAGGTGGGTCCCTTGTCCCACAAACAAGGGGGTCTCATACACCAATTTGGTCCGCAGAGGTGGGTCCCTTATCCCACAAACAAAGGGGTCTCATACAACGGAGGTTGGTCCCTTGTCCCACAAACAAGGGGGTCTCATACACCAATTTGGTGTCTTGCTTGGTCATGATCTTAAAATTAAATAATAATAATTAACACATTAAATATTACCATTCTTATTATTTACCATAACTAATATAATCAATCTTATTAAAAAATTAAACAAATACATGTATCAACCCAAAAAAAAATTAAACAAACACATATAAAAAGCCAACCACTAACTAATAGAAAATTAAATATTCTTATTAACACAAGACTATCCTTATTAACACAAAGCCGTGAGAATATCCTTATTAAAACAAAAAATACTTCCATGAATATTCTTATTAACTCAAGGCTATCCTTATTGACAGAACCATGATAATATCTGTAGACTTATATACTCTCCAACCAATATAATAATTCCATATTCGATAAGACCATTGAAGTTACAACGTAGAGATATATGTCGTAAGTTAGCATAGGACATAATAACATATGCTAATGAGAGAGAGACACATGGTAAAATCATTATTAATATTATGATTCATCCATAAAGCTTTCCTGCAACACAATAAACATTCATCACCTCGTGTTATTCCAGGTCATGTTTTTCATGCAAGGAGATGCGGCACGTGTTTGTTTGTTTTTCGCATTAAATTTTACCCGTCTCTCCATATTCATGAGAGATCTCAAGGCCATGAAGCCTCTGGGATTTATGAGTAATGATGTCTCTCTAGCCCTGAAGGGATTGTTGAAGGGATACTTTTATTTTAGAGATGTATACATCCATGTATGATGTTTATTGCATTTTGATTTTGGGTGTTTTCGTATAGGTATATGATAATGAGTTGCCTTTCATAGAGGTCGAAAGCTACAAAGTTTTGTCAGATGTTGTGTTCGAGTTACGGGAAGAACAGGTTCAGGTAGAGGTATGTGCTTTGTCTCTATGCATATGTAGACAACTCTATCAGTGGCTAAAATGGAATTATGATCATTTGTGCAAACCAAATATTCAAAAATGTTTTCTTTACTCTGTTATATATATTGAAGACTGGAAAATTTGGGTTGATGAATTGGTGCAATTTTGGATTGTTGAAGGGTTTGTTAAGACCAAAGAGGGAACCTACTCAATGGACATGAAGATGAGGTACGACTATGTACAACGTTTTATAGATCGTGGCTTGTTGCAAAATTATAATTTTGAAAAGCAGAGTATGTTCAATGTCAATAAACCTATGATTGCCTAGAAAATCAGGGTGATAACAGTGCACAACGTTATTCTGGACATGGAAATACAAATTAGGAAGGAGGGAAATTATTTGTGCTATGTAGGCCAAGGGTCCAAATATTTCCCCCAAACTTTGACTCAACATTGCAAAATAATATCACTAAATTCTCTGATCAAATCAATTATTTGTCGAAAGACTTCCTATGCCCACAACTTGTGAGTTTGCAGTTACTCAAAAAGTTGTTAACTTATGATGTTTCGGAGAACTTTTTTATCAAGCTCGCTCCTTTAAGGATTTTAGATCTCTCCCAAAGTCATATTGAATTAGAACTCGCATTACTGGAAGCTCTCGATTTGAGTGGCAATCACATCAAGAAACTTCCTCAAGTCATTTGCAATCTTTATATGCTTCGATTTTTTACTCTGTCATGGTGTAAAAATATAACATCATTGTCACATATAGTGGGAAATATTATACCACAATTCCAATGCATTGACTTATTAGGTTGTAACAATTTGGTGCTTCCAACCGATATATTTTAAGTCACTTGATTGAAAAGACTATGGTAGGATGTTGGTACTGAAACAAAGCATTTGAAGGATCCCACAAATGTAATAGCTTTGAAGGGTCTTACAAATCTTAGAAAGCTTTGTCTGTCTATATTTTTAGAATTTGAAGCTCATATATTAATGAGACGCTGTGTGGAAATGAAACATTTAAAATTGAGTTATAACAATTATGTAAATAATACTCTTCCTCCCCGAATGCGAAATATGAAGAATTTGTAGAGTCTCCAGTTCTACAACCACATGCCACTAAATTTGCCAAATTGGATATGATAGTTTGAACAACTCGAGAAGTTAGAACTAAGAGAGTGTGAAAAAAAAACTTCCTTCATTGGAGTGGTTTCCATATTTGAAATTTCTAAAGTCAATGCAATGCCACAATTGAATTGAATTGAATTGATTTGTTAAAAGTTCTCAAAATCCAAGTGGATTCCCAAGGTTACAAACCTTGGTTTTGCATTATATGGGGAGCTTGCAAAGTCTAACTAACATGTCCATCATCTGAGGGAGGTGTCTCTGAAATAAGGAACGCTAATCTAACTTTGTGTTTTGAAGATTATATATTGTCGAACATTAAAGTAATTTCCTACTGGGATAAAGAAGTTATCCAATTTAAAAAGCATTATATGGTCAGAAAATGCATTATATGGTTAGAAAATTGGGCACGAAAAAATACTTGTACAGTTTATGTAATGAAATTTAAACGATGATTAAAAATATTAAAAGTGAATATTTTAGAAACTTCCGGTCTTCCATTTTCCTGTGACTCGATTCATCTAAGCGACGTCAACCTAGTTCTTGTCTCTGCCTCCGTTGCCCTATCAGGTTGACATGGACGTCAGAAAATCGAAACCTTTCATGTTGCAGGAACCTAAATTATTCACGCTCATTTCATATTCTGCCTCCTGTGCCCGTTCTTAGGCCTGTTCTCTGGTTGCATTCTTGCAACTCTAGGGCGTGAACTCTGCTTGAAACTTCCAAGGCAATTATTCAAGGGTGAAATTGCTTGAATTTTCCTCCGAGGAGGTCTCTGCTTGAATGTATGTGCTATGTTCTCTTTCTACATCAAGAAAATTGCAACCGCTCCCGTATTAAAAAGAATTGCATTGGAGAATGTAGTTAAGACAACAGACCACAATATCCCATTACCATACCATTCCACACAAGAATTGGAGGAAGTATTGGGGTTCTACAGCTTTTATGCAATCCATTATCTTTTATTGAGATGAAAGTAGCTCAATATCTATTTTTGCATGCTCAAGGGAATTAGGGGAAAGAGGATGGAGATGGCAACTAAAGATGTCTCCTTGTGAAAAATCTTGTATAGATTGTGACCAACATTATTGCAGTGATTTCATTAAAGTATTTATGTTAACAGACTTTTTGCAAATTCCTCATGGTTATTTCAAAATACGTTTTTAAAACTTTTCTGGCCGGCAGCTAAGAGTTAGGATCATATGAAAGGGAACTTTTTTGGTTGCATAAACAGTATTCAGTCCATCTCCAGAGCTGAAGAGCGACTGCGCTAGACAGATTGTGGAGTCTGCAACCACACTGGAGAAACGACGGAGTTTGGACGGCCTCCAGAATCTGCAACTGTGCTGGAAAGATGACACAGTGTGAACGACGTCCACCACACTGGTAATATTTCGGAGCATGCAAGGTCGGAGAGAGCCACGTGATTATTTTTAATTTGTGGAAGGACACGAAAAGAGAAGGTTGTTATTGGCTGGGGTGAACAGTGTTTTCTCACCCCAAGCTCGCAATGAAAATACCTTCGATGTAATGAAAAGTCCAATAAAAATGTAGGTATTAGGTTCCATGTTTTGCAAGTCTATGTAGTCGTAAAGTGGTAGTGGTTGGTTTTTGCACCATTTCAAAACACGATATATATCAATTAGAAAATATATAAATTTCAACTTATAATTAGCAATTGCACTAAGAGGTGTAAAGGAACCTTGAAAGTTCAAGACTAGACTCTGTGAGGTTTCCGTGAACCACGTTGTTGGGGTGGTTCGGGTTTCTTACAAGCAACAATACAGAGGGGACAACGTGGGTGAGGTTGGAGGAACCGTCTTGTTTCCTTTCCATTCTTTGCCCATCTATTGCAATGTTCTATCAAGGCTATGTCTAGACTATTGATCATGCATTCATGGATAACTTTTCCCAACGAGCATTGTAATATGTGCATTCATGAATAACTTTTCCCAATGAGCATTGTAATATGTGCATTCATGAATAACTTTTCCCAATGAGCATTGTAAATTGTGGATTTTATTCGCTGATGATTTTGATGATTTCATGGCTTCCACACTTTCGAACGCATTATGTTTTACAGCAAGGCAGACCAGTGATTCAAATTATGGTGGGATGACATTTGTTTTTCCTGGCTTTCTATGTGACATTCAGTTTCCATCAAGCTTTCTTTGAGGTTTGCTTTCTATGAACCTATACCCTTGAGTGGGATCTTTATCTCCTGCTCCAAAATGCTTGATTTTATAGGATTTTGAGGGAACTTCTTCCAAATGCTTTAATAGTGTCGAAGATTTTGTTAGCTCCCAAACTCACAAATGTTGTTTCCTTATCTAAACGGTCAGCAATGTGCATGAAATCCCATGCTTCAAAGAAAGGTTGGATAGCCTATATAATAACATCATGCTAGGATTCATTGCCATCCTAAATGTAGATCATCAGTTCGATCAAAGAGATTGGTTGCATCTTCCAAGACTTTTCGCTATGAATCTTGTAATGCTCATCTATTAGATTTGGAGATTCAACTTCCTGTGGGACTAATGTTGAACCTTCAACTTCATGTTGCATTGGCCTTGTTTACTAATTAGCTATTGTTATTAATTCTTTGCATATAAATCTACCCACTTCACATCCTTGAGCCATATGCTTCTCTATTTGCTTACACATCTATTTATTTGCGATATGCACAACTAAATTATCAAGTCACCACATCATGTAAAACAATTATGAAGGCACATGTAAAACAAATTTGTGTACACTATAGTTAAATCAAGACTTCTATGTATTCTTAGATATGCAAATGCTTTAAAAAAAGCCACATAAATTATTTAGCACCTTCAATATCTTTTATATAGCTCCCACCCCGATCGAAGATATAAATTATTATCTATAACTATTATTTGTTTATATTTTATAATTTTTTATTTTTTTTATTAATAATTATATTTATTATATAAATAAAAATATAATAATATTAATATCAATCATTATTACCTAAAATTTTTATTTTGAATTAAATTAATTTTTATATTTTATTTACATAATTTTACATATTATTTATTATTATTATTATGTTTATATAATAACATAACATTGTAATATTGTATTATATATCTTAGTTGATGAGATTTAAAAAATATCCACTCATAAATACTATGGTGTGTCTCCATACTGACGGTAAAGCAACTACCGAATGAAAATTAATCGAACCATTCTCCCAAAGCTGTCTCCATACTGGACGGTAAAGCAACTACCAGTGAATTATTCGAACCATTCCCCCAAAGCTGTGATCCATGATAATTGAGAATATGAAACTTATCATAAAAGATTGTAAAGTTTACAAATATTATAAAGTTTTATTGGTCTAAAAAAATAGAATACAATTGGGTTTAAAACATAAAATTATTTTATAAAAAAAAATGGTTATATAAATATAAATTATTTTTTTATCAAAATATTATTATAATTAAAATAAATTTGTGATTTTTATTATTATTTTAATTAAATAAATTATTATTAAAATTTTATTGTTATTATTAAATATTTATATTTAGATATATAAAATGTAATAAAGTTAATGATTAATTTGTGATTATTTATTAATTCAAATAAATATATATATTAAAAGTATTTTTTTCTTGAGGGAAAAACCATAATTTTAATTATAGTGGAAAATTACATGTTGTAGATGTCATTGGCATATGCAGAACGAGTGACCAAAATCATCTATAAGCTATAAAGTTTGTAATAGTCTGTAAAATAAACCCGGAAGTGGGTGTACCATCATGTGTCTGTATGCATATACATATATGTTACAAAAATGCAAAAATTAGTCAAAAATTCACCATCAATGAGTCTATGTTCAATTGTCTCAAAATAAAACTATAATAAGTTAGGGCCTATCAGCCCTCTGCAAGTCTTGATCAATATAAGGCCTGTGGTAGAACTGGTAGACATGCTCCTGTCTTTCCTCATGGATCAACCATTCCCCTCTGGGATGGTGAATTGCCTCTTTAGAAAGCTTATCCGCAAGTTGGTTGCACTCCCTGTAAATATGAGAACATGAAATCTGATCAAATTGAGATTATAACAACAATGCATCATCCAATATGTTCTTGAGTGTGTGAACATGGCATGTAGTAATGCAGTTGAACCAATTAATGACAATCTTAGAGTCCCCAAAGACTTGTAATTTTCGACAGTTTTTTGTATAATGCAAAGTATAAAAGATGTTGAAGCGATAGGAGTTCAGCAAAATTGTTAGTGCCAGCACCCAAACCCATACAAATACGGAAAATATGTGTCTCAGATAAGTGTAGTAATATGCCCCCTCCACACCCCTGATCTTGTGCAGAGCTGTCAAAGTAAGCCCATGGGTGAGCTTGATCAATGACCTTCAGAATGATAGTACAAATCGAGACAGCCTAATCATAATCCGGAATTTCATTGTAACTGTTGCATATTTTCGGGATAATGAGAGGCCATTGAATTTGTTTGCTGTGAAAAATGATGTTGTTTCTGCATATCCATATATTCTAGCACATTATTAAAGGGAGATTTCGGGCTTTCATGGTGGGCGCTTCAATCCACCAGTTGTTCCAGGCATTTGGTATACTATCTCCTTCTCATCACTGAGTTATATTTAGCATAGGCAGCACCTGTTCCCAGAGTTGTTGTGTGATGGTGCTAGATAGGAACAGATGGTTGTTCGATTCCTCCTCCCTGCAACATAGTACACACTAGGACGGACCCTAGAAGAAGCATTTTCTAAGATTTGTTCCTGATGGAGTCTTGTCCATGATTGTGTTCCACCTCAGGAGATGAGTGTGTGGCAGACCTTTCAGCTTCCATAACCAACACCACCAGCTTTCCAATGAGATGGGCTTATGGGCAGCATGTATGATAGGATAACCATCTTTTGGTGAATAAGTCCCCTTCACCATGAGAACCCATATCAGTTCATCCTCATCATCCATGAGCCTCACATGAGATTCCTTTAAGGCATCGATGAATTGCCTCCACGACATGCTCCATTGATCCGGTATACCAAGATCTTCAGTAGATAGCCAAGCTTATTGAAAGATGGATGTATTCAAACGATCCCCTATCTGTGCAATGGAAACCACTCATCTACAGTTTAGGAATTCTATCAGATCTAGCGAAAGGTTGTATAGGTTGTCGCAACCAGTCCATGGGTCAGCCCCTATGCGAACATCCCTACTATTGCGAATATGCCAAGTAAGACCGTTTCTTATAATGGGAAGGGTGTGTATGACAACTTTCCAGATCACTAATATTCCTTGTGTGTTCCAAGCAGGTAGCCGAATCCATTCCATAATAGTGCAAGGCCGAATATATTTGTAGGTAACCACCTCCGACCATAGGCTATTGTGCTTTAGGAGGAGCCAACCTAATTTGGCCGCAAGTGCTTGGGAAAATGCAGAGAGATTCTCGAGGCCCCAGCCCCCCCATTTTTTGGTGACTGCAATTCTGCTCCATTTAACCCAAGCAAAGGGTTTCCTTCCTTGTGCCCCCCATAAGAAATGGCAACATAATATTTGTATCCGAGATAAGATACCTTGAGGAATCCAGGCTAGAGACATCCAGTAGACCGGGGTGGCTTCAAGGACAGATTTTATGAGTACCAGACGACCTGCTCTAGATAGTAATCGATGGCTCCAATTGTTCAGTTTTCTTTCCAACTTGGCGACTAACCAGGTCCAATCGTCTATTTTGTATCCATGAGATTTAATCTTGAAGCCTAGGTATTTAAATCCATCCTCCAGCTGTGTTCTCTAGAAGGGAAATTTAAGGTGTGCATTACAGGATTCCTGTGGGTTACAAGCAGATAGAGCGATGGTGGATTTGGGCTCGTTAATTTCCATCCTTGTCACGGTGCAGAATAAATGCAACACCTCAGAGAGAGTGTTACTGTCTTGTATGCCTCCATTGAGGAAAATCAAAATATCATCCACAAATAGCAAGTGCGAAATAGTGCATTGATCCGTGATCTTAAGTCCCTTAAGCCTCCCAAATCTTTTTTCCGATAAGATTAGCCTGCTTAAGCCTTCCATAACAATTCGAAAGAACAACGGGGATAGTGGGCAACCCTGTCTAATACCTCGTTACGCATGGAAAAAATTGGAGGCCCATCCATTGATTTGGGTACCGAAAGAGAGTGATGTAATGCAACACATGATCCATCTAATGAAAGGAGTAGGGAAGCCCAGATGAGTAAGAATCATCCTTATGAAAAGCTAGTTGACTTGATCAAAGGCCTTTAAGAGATCTATTTTGAGGATGGCACCTTTCATATTCTTCTGTTTGATGGAATGGAGGACCTCCTGGGCTATGCCTATGGCCTCGTCTATCTGATGATTATGGAGAAAGGAAAATTGTTCAGAGGATATATTGTCTGATAGGATCGACTTGATACGATTGGAAATAATCTTGGCAATAATCTTATAAAGGCAATTGCAGAGTGAGATGGGTCGAAAGTCGTTGAATGATAGAAGGGAGTCTATCTTGGGGATCAGTGCAATATAGGTTGAGTTTATGGCATCATACATTCTACCCATAGATCAGCATTCCTTAATCACCTTGAATAGCTCTCGGCCAATAATGTCGAAAAAAGTTAGATAGAATTCCACGGACCATCCATCCGACCCCAGACTTTTATCCTTCTTGAACCACTTCAGGGTGCCCTCCACTTCCCCTGTGGTAACTGGTTTGATAAGGTCCTCCTCAATGTATGGCTCCACAAATCTAAGGAAATGCCCCGCAATATGAATAACGTTTGCAAGTGTTGCACCATGTGGTGCTTTGAATAGCTGCTTGAAGTAAGTGTTTCCCATCTGAGCAAGTTGATTATAGGTATTGGCAGTCTGCCCTTGTTCCGTGGGCATCTGCCAAATAGTATTTCATGCCCTCCTTCCATTGGAAAATTTATGAAAGAACTTGGTGTTTCCATCCCCAGCTTGTAGCCATATCGCTCTACTCTTAAGCCTCCATGTCTCTTCCCGATCCAACATCATCTTGGATTTTTGGGCTTCAAATCCAGTTAAGTGTAGTTTAGCTTCAATAGAGGTATACACTCTGCCTAGGTCATCCATTAGTGAATCCGACTGTCTATCAATATCACTGCGGGTCTACTCCTCCCTGGTATTTTTCCCTTTTGCCCAGTCAATAGATAGTCTTTTAAGGTTTACCAGATTACGACATAAGCCTTCAGCTATACTTTGATCAGTTGTTAGGGGATGATTTCTCCAATATTATGATATTAACCTGAGATATTCAGGATCCTTTAACCGGGTCAAGTTAAACTTAAAGGGTGCCCTGGTTTTTTTTAGGTACTAGCCAATTCCAGATAGATAAATGAATGGTCAGAAATCCCTCCCGATGCCATCCACTGTTTGTAATTTGTGAGGGTTGTTATCAGATCTTCATGAATGAGAAACCGGTCCAATCTCATGCCTAGAGCTGCATCTCATGTCCTTCTGTTGTGCCAAGTAGGCAACTTTTTTTTCATTGGGATATCAATGAGGCGGTGTTGCTCCAATAGCAATCCCAACTAATTCGAGAGTGGATCCAATTGTGAATGATGGCCCCAGGATTCTTCATGACAATGGTGAAATTTAGATCTTCACCCAGTATAATTCTATTGTTTATTGTTTAAGGTTCAACTTTCCATTAACTGAATGAGACATTACAACTACATCTTTTATTTCTATCTCTTTTGGTTTTATTTTCTTTCTACAATCCAGGAAACCTAGAGATATACAAGACACTTTGTGCCAGTTTGGAAAATAACAACTTCTCACTATTTCGACTTTCATCTCAGACTTAACCATTTTCTCTTGTAATGTGATAAATCCCCAGCTCCATCAATGTTGAATTGCATCACAATTGAACAAACATTATTTAACCTGTTAATGGATATCGCATTGTGCACACATAAAAAGATTTTGAGCTCATTTTCTAACTTTTTTAGGTACTTATATAAAATTCATTTTCAACCTAACTTAAGAAAATATATATATATATATATATAATAAGTAGTATAAAAAATTACTTATGTAATATCACTTTTCATATAATAAGATTCTAAATATATCATCACAAAAGATTAGTCTCTATCATATCTTTTTTAATTTCAATACGCTATCAATTTCCTTACACAAAGTTGGTTTACAAAGACTTGGTTTCATATCTCTCGAATTTAAAATGAATTTATAGTTTTCTCTTGGAGTTTAATAAAGATTTGTGTTAGGATTTTGCTTTTCTAAATATAATGTAATCCAACTCTTTTAACTACTTTTTTATATTTATAAAATAATATTTAAATATATTCAATTAAATTTACATAAAATTAATTTAAGTTTATGCTAATTTATTATTCGTGTTTTTAAAACCATTTTTCTTAGTATCTCAATCCTGCTTGAAAGTGAAATATGAGAACGAGTAGCAATGAAAACGAGTATGTTTACATGAAATCACATAATATTAGCAATGAATTTGGAATATTAAATACTATTTTTAGGTTGATAGGCTTTCCTTTGAAAGAGCTTTTCGTCGACCTTTTGATTCTCAGATAGACATCTGTCTATCTGGCGCATCTGGTTTAATTGACATTTGGCCTGTGTTTATGTGGTTTGATTGACATCTGTTCAAGTTAAATATCTCATATCTTTGTGACTTCTGTACACAGATTATTTCTGACATCTATGCATTTGTGCGCAACTTCCAGAAGAATCAGTTTGAATTCATTATAGGGTTAGTTTTTGCGTTGAGTGCTTCTTGGTCAAGAAAATAACAGAATCGCTTTAAAATGATATCCTGGTGCCGAGAATAGCGGGTAATCTATTTTTTTGCTTTAATCTCCGGCAATTTCGATATTTCTGACATCTATGCATTTGTGCGCAACTTCCAGAAGAATCAGTTTGAATTCATTATAGGGTTAGTTTTTGCGTTGAGTGCTTCTTGGTCAAGAAAATAACAGAATCGCTTTAAAATGATATCCTGGTGCCGAGAATAGCGGGTAATCTATTTCTTTTGCAGAGCTTTAATCTCCGGCAATTTCGATTAGGGAAACTTAATACAAATCCTGGGAGATTTTTAGTCAAATTCAAGCCAGACTTAACCCACAAGATCGGTGGGCGAGGAAATAAATCAATGCCTGTATTTGCCACTCAAATACAAATGGCATAAAGTTTTCACAATCTGGTAAAGGAAACAGAGCCGTTGTTAAAGCCACTGTAAATAACCCTCATTTGCTTTAGAATGGAAATTTTTTTTTTTTGGTTGGTAGATTGATTAAACTCTCAGCTTTTCTACCGTAAATAACTATGTTCTCCTTTGGAAGGAAATTCCTTGCCGGTGGATTGCTTGAACTCTATTACTTTTCCTGGTGTAAATAACTTTCTCTGTAGCTTTAGAAGATAATCCCCTTTTTCCTCCTTTTCTTTTGGAAGAAGCATCCTCCTTTGATAGGTTGAACAAATTTGATCTGAGAAAAAAAAACGTCTTATCAGTCGGCTCTGATATTTCGTAGCTTTATTCTTTTTTTTCTGAGAGTCTTCAATCAGGGAGCATTCTCAAGGGTTCACCCGCTATAGCTGGATCATTATTATTTAAGAAATATTTTCAGCGCCAGAGCAATATTAAATTCGGCGAACCGTAATTTATCTTCATTATTTTCCGCAGATTTTGAGAAAAAATTTCAGATACATATTTCAATATAGTGTTTTCAATCTTTAAAGAACAATGGATATCGTTGATAATTTTTTTAGATTTGCCGATTTCATTTTGATTCTCGAAAGTAAACTAAATTTGATACTCTACGCATTTACAGATTTCGTTTTCTTTACGCATATGTAAGAGATTCAATACTCTAGGCCGTCAAAGCTTCCAGCTGGTCAAGCGGTGCGCACAATTTTATGACATAATGCACCTAACCAGGAAACGTCGAAGGCTACTACACTCCAGACATGGTAAGCGCACCGATTCTTTAATAAAAGTCCGCGTGGTAGCCCATGAGATTGCTTTATTTAAACGTTTACGATTCCAGAGAGCCGCCTAAATTTAATCCCCCTTCATGTGCTGATCAGATTCTACTGTCTTGAAAACTGAGGCAGTGGAGCGTCATTGATGGCCAAGGCCGCCATTTCATTACACGCCGCAGCCCTATACTCCCTAGCCATCATTCAATTCAACCGCAAGGGAGGCACAAAGAAAGACAAGGATTTCAAAGCCGGGGAAGCCCTGTGCGCCAGGTCAGCATTTCTTGGCCACGCGAACACCTTGCGAGAGCTCGGCCACTGCCTGCAGGATGGTTACGGCGTTACCAAGAACATAGCAGAAGGAAGGAGCTTTCTCGTCCAGGCCAATGCCTGGGAGCTCGCCTCAATCTTGCCCGCCCATTACTTCAGAACACATCAAGATACACGGCTCCAGCCTTTTGAACCATGGCTCAAGAACCTAAATGGCGGCAACAAACGGCAAAATCATCTCAATCCTATTGATTTATTTTGGTCTAAGTTCAATGCAAACAAAGATGGATCCACCAAATTTTTTGACAAGTTTGGATCTGAATATGGGGAAACAATTTATGAGAAACCTAAATATTAAGAAAAATAGACACTTGGACAAGAAACATAGAGAATTCATATTTCTTTTATCTATTTTGCTCCAAATCACTCTCACAAATCTAAAAAATGCGAACTGCAATGAGAAACATTGATTGTGTAGTTTAGGATGGGGAGGGGGTACTTTATACGCAAAAGATAGTGTTTTAAGGTCCCAGACTTTGACTATTTTATTTTTTATTTTATGTTTTTGCATGTGATTTTAACCTAAATGATTTTCTTTGGAGGATCAGCCAACCCAACGTTTCTAGCAAGTTGAAAAAAGGACTCCAGCAAAGCCTTCAATGCTTCAGTTCAGAAACATATCTAAGTTAGGGCTTCATTCTCTTTTTTGCATAAATAGTGGTTTTTGTAAATTTTATTTCAGATGTTTAATCAACAAAGTTTCTCTCAGATATCTCTTCCTCCATTAGAATCGGATTTGCAGGTGCAATGTACTTGGTTGTGACTTGTGAGAGTGTGCTCAATACTTATTTTATGCTTTTAGCTCTTACTTTTGATATTTTGAGCTTCATGTCTATTATATTTCTGCTTTTACTTTTAGGTCAAATCAGTATTGAAGTATCGGTTCGCCATTTGCTTTCAGGTACATTACAGTCCTAACAACAAACCACTGGTAGCAGAGAAATTACACAAGGTTTATCCAGGCCTTCTATGTCTACCATACTTCTAAAGCATACATAAACAACATTACTCTTTTCACATAGCAAAAAATCTAAAGAAATCTGATAAACATTTTCAGCCAGTACCAGCACACAGGATCTCACAAGACCAGAGGTTTTGGGAAGATGCCATATTTCTAAAGCATACATAAACAACATTACTCTTTTCACATAGCAAAAAATCTAAAGAAATCTGATAAACATTTTCAGCCAGTACCAGCACACAGGATCTCACAAGACCAGAGGTTTTGGGAAGATTCTGTCCTCACCTGGAATAATCACTATCCAAGCTCTCTCAAGGAAAAATATTTCATTTCCAAATTATGGACACAGGATCTCACAAGACCAGAGGTTTTGGGAAGATTCTGTCCTCACCTGGAATAATCACTATCCAAGCTCTCTCAAGGAAAAATATTTCATTTCCAAATTATGGAATCTGATTCCAAAGTTTGTCACTTGGAAAATTTGGAATAAGATCATCTTCCATTAAGGCAAGGGAAGCCATGAAAGCAACGGTGTTCATTAGTGAAAAAAATTAGGGCCTGCTGCAAAAGATCAAAATGAGGCAATCAATTATACAGATAAGTAATTGTAATGGGTGAAAGGTTGGGGTCTTGAAGAGTGGACTCAATTTTCAGACTCCCCACCTGAGATTCTTTCCCCAGTTCAGCGCACTCTCTCATGTATATGGTAATATATTCTTGCTTGATGGGAGAGCAAAATGAAACCCAGGCAGAGCATGGGGAGGGTGCTCAAGGGACCCATGAGAAAAGACCAGACTAAAATTTGCTCAAGCATGAGCATGTGACCAAATCACAAATAATATTGCAGGACACATTTTATGCAAAGGCCTAAAATTGACATCCAAATTAGAGATTTGAGACATCAAAATTGCAGAGGACTCCAAAATTATCATTGACATTATGAATGGGGTGGCCTTCCCCACTAGCATTAACTTGTCAAGAATTATTACTGAAGATAAATCATTGACCTCAAACTTAAAACAATAAGTTTTATGCAAGTCTATATAACTTTTAACTCATAAACCAATGCACTTATAAGGGGGTTGATCTCAGCACAAGAGATTCAGATGAACAAATCATTTTGCAGTAATACTATCAACATTAAGTAATATCTGGTACAATCTAAGCAAGATCATTCTCCCCCAGTGCTCCTAGTAGTTTTCCTTGTTAGCTTTTGATTTTTTGTGCTCACATCAGGTGTTAGTGACACAGTCCCACACTTCATCACTGAAAACTCCTGATTACCATTGATTTCGTTATGCTGCCACTCTTAGAACTCCAAGACCTCAACCAAAGGGTACGTTGTGAAGTCCATCTACAATATAACTCTAATGGCATTTTGAGAAGTACCAAACTAGCTGATTTTTCCAAAAAGAATCTCTCTCACCATGCAGATCAAGGAACTCACAAAGAAACTCTGTGACTACAAACATTGGTTGTCAGCAGCAGAGGCTCAATCTGTGGGCCTTGTAACAGGGCAACAGGTGACTAATGAAGAGGAGTACTATAACAACGCCTACCTTAGGTCCTGTGAAACATGCTGCAGTTCTGCAGCACTCATCGAAGAATGAACTCTAAATCATGACACTGGTGGAACGTCAAAGGGGAGAAACGATATTCATTATGGACAATTAGGGCATGTATAGTTGAGAAAACAATAATTGAACAAAAACAGCCTTCCCAGTACTTAGCCTTCAACAATCCCCACATGCAACCTTCAATCCACAGACTCCAGTTCATGCAGACTATTTTCACTTTGTTATTTCTTAATGTGTGGCTGGGTTGTACAATTTTGTTCTTATGGGATATACAACACATGAGTTGCCAACACTATGGTCACATTTAAAGTCATTTTCAGTTGTAAAGCATACAACCTTTTGTAACCATGCCAAGTTAAGTAAATACATCAGCATTGCAACAACTTACCATGGTACAATGAGGAAAAAGCTAAAGCAAATTAGAGGTTGAGGAAGCAAAATAGAAAAAAGAAATTAAATCAAAATGCTTTGAAAAGATCAGCTCTGATTGCCCCACAATTATGGCTGCTCTGATTTCCACACAGTTATGGCCACAGGCCATGTGACATTCTTGTGAGATGAATGAATTTTATCTTGTGTTGTTGAAAAAATGAGAACTTGTACAAACTGCAAGTAACCATGAACTAGTCTGAAGGACAACACATAAATTTTTAGTAAATTATGGAATGATTTCAATTAAACGTTTTAAGTATTTCTTGTAATGCATTGGTCTCAGATACAATTTAGAGTCTGAGACATTATCAGAACATTACAATCTGCATTGATCTATCTGTTATATCTATCTCAATCTCATTATTCTACTTGGGAGTCGAAACAAAAAACAGCAACCAAAAATAGCATATGAAATACTGGTGGAAATGTACAAGACTGAATTTAACAAGAAAATACCATGGCCTTCAACTTTAAGGCAAATGTCATGGGATCATAATGATGAGCTCTCATTTCAGCAACTAGATCATTGAACGACTCTGGAACTACCATTCCTTCCGAAAGCGCTTTACTTTATTGTTTACTTGGAGGAGGACACCAAAAAGCTCTTTAGCCATTCTCTGCACCATACATGTGCCATCTTCAAATGTCAATGAATTGAAAACACTACTGATTAATAGAAGCCATTACATAATGGGCAAACATATACAATTATGCCCTTCACAGAACCATAACCACAATGTGAAAACAATATCACATGAGTTGGACTCAGCAACAATTTGCACGGACAACAGGAAAGCTCAAACGGGAGACTCGACCCAGCAACTCAGCTAGATTTTATCTAGCACTTTATTATTATTATTATTATATGGTAATTTTGAATCTATTCTTAAAACTGCGTAGTGGCAATTCTGTAGATAACTTTTCAAGCAATAATTGTAATAAGTGGATTCGAGTTACTAGATTTATGAGTGTGTATGTTAGGATACAATTCAAATTCAAAATAGTAAAAATTAGCAATTGTTTTTAAAAGTGTAAAGATACATTGAAGGTGTGGAAGATTTGGGAAGATTTGTCTTATACTTATGCATATAACATTTTAAATGAATTATCTTCAAAATATGTGAATTCTTGTTAAGATTTGTCTTATAGTTATGCATACAACATCCTAAATAAATTACCACCAAAATATGTGAATTGTGGTAATCCATTAATATATTTGTTCCTATTAATTGCATGTGGATTACTAAGATAAAAATGTGAAAATCCTGATTTTAAAGATATATATACTTATAATTTGTACAAGTTTAGAACCACCACTTCAAATCTCATTTCTAATGGGGTGTATGTTAGGGTATAATTCAAATTCAAAATAGTAAAAATTAGTAATTGTTTTTAAAAGTGTAAAGATACAGTGAAGGTGTGGAAGATTTGTCTTATAGTTATGCATATAACATTTTAAATGAATTATCATCAAAATATGTGAATTCTTGTCAAGATTTGGGAAGATTTGTTTTATAGTTATGCATACAACATTCTAATAAATTATCACCAAAATATGTGAATTGTGGTAATCCATTAATATATTTGTTCCTATTAATTGCATGTGCATTACT
>APFE030332410.1:0-10377 GCA_000404065.3 Pinus taeda
TCCTCTAGAATACTATAAATACAGGCATTGGGCCAAAGGAGGGGAGGTTGAAAGCTAAACATTCTAAAGGGTAAATGCTGCTGGAATTAGGACTTCCATTGTTGACTTGTGAGGAGAGATCACTATCCTTCCTTGTTGCCATATTGGGAGTGGGTGAGCTTGTCAAAGTAGAGGAAATCTCTTGTTGGACCCTGGGAGGAGCTTGCACAACACCAAGGCTCAGGTTGTAATGGTTCCTTTTTTGTTTCCTTAATACAAATAAGTCCATTCTTCTCAATGATTTGTTGTTAATGAATTATTTCATGTACTCCTTGGTCTATGTGATGAATATGCTTTGTTTTATGAAATATTCAGGTGTTATGTAATCGTTTTTCTTGTTAGTGTATGCAGGTCTTAAAGTGAAGGAGGAGCTCATCTGGATCAGCAAGGCTGGACTGCTACAACAAGCGTTGGACCTAAGGTAAGATCGGAAAACACTTGATCTCTCATAGAATAATGTGTGTTTAGAGAAGGATTGCTCTTGTTTGGTTTGTTTGTCACTAGAGAGTCTTAGACTCCTAGGGAGGTTAGGTTTGTCCGCAAAAATAACTCTTTCCGCATGACATGCACTGTCACTTCATAGCTAGAGTCTCCAAAGTTTCTTTCATTATCAATGGACCTGCTTGAGCTTGTAACCTTGTCCCACCTACATGTTGTCAACAACCCTTCTCTTGCTTTCATTGCATTTGGTATGCTGTCTTCGACTGCTATTCATGACGCTTCTCACTGTGATGCTGTTGTTTTCATATCTTGATGTCCTTGTCTATGAACAACTTGATGTCTTCGTGGGTAGGCAAGTCCATAGACACTTGATTGACTGCATCCCCAAGTGTGCTTTAAAAAGTGTCTTTGTCTCTGCTCTCTTGGAAACCATTGTACCTATACTGCTGAAAGGCAGATGAACACCTGCGATACTTGGAGACATGGTAACACTCATGGCAAGGAATGTGTCCGTCGAAAACCAAAATTAACATGAGAACTGACTTGCGACATACCTGGGTGAATGATCATGAAGGTTGTGCAATTTTGGCCGGGAGGTCAAGAGACCGACTGCCAAGACTACACAAGGCACAATCTAGGCTGCTGGGAGACTAACTGACTGTTGGAACTGCGCAATGCACAATCTAGTATGGCTGCTAACTACTGGGATTGCGCAATGAGCAATTCTAGCTTAGAAGGACTGTTGGCCTAGGAACAAATATGCGCAATTTCTTGGGCCAAGCAACCACTATCCTCCAGAAATGTGCAAAACAATCCTAGAGGCCAGTGCTGGGCAAGAATGTGCAAATGCTTGGGCCAAGGTTGGCACAACTCGCCGATGGGCAACTAAAAGCAAGTAAGTCAGTGAATGCATGGTGATACTAAGTGATAGTAGAAGTTGTTAACAGTGCATACAAAACATGAATGAAAGATTCAACAAACATATCAACATGCATGTGGGTGAGGTAGTTTTCCGGATGGGCGAACATCCATGAAAAAACAATTTCATGCATGCGACTGCAGTGAGATAGCAACGAAAACTGAAACAGAGCTAGGACAAGCTAGTATACATGTAAACGATAGTAAGTGCTCAATGAAATCAAGCAAACGATACTCCCACAAGCGAAAACACAAAAAAGCGACAGAAATGCAGCACAAGGCATGGGAAGCGAGCTTACCCCAAAAAAACTGAGCTGAATGTGTCGACTGCTCCTAGATGTGATGTGGGATGTCAGAGCTACAAGGTTGATGTGAGGAACGAGATCTGCAATGTTCGGTTGATGAGTTTTGATAACATCGAGGTTGTGACGCGCATGCCACAAATCTAGGGGAAGCGACACTCAGTGGGAGGTTTCTGAAATGATCATTGCATGTAACCTCCAACTACCAAACATAAATCCCTGAAACATGGGATTCCTTTGCATGCTACCTTGGGAGAAGCAACCCATGCATGTAAGTCAATTTTTCTCGATCCCGGAGGGAACCGGTCAACTCAGTTGCACATGCAAGAGACTGCTCGACTTTTGGAGAAAAATGTGCATTTTTGGCTAGGAGTTGCGTTGGCTGCTAGGAGATTTGTGTAATTTCTAGGAAAAGCGACTGATTGTTGCCCAGATTTGCGCAAATCCTAGGCTGAGCAATCTGTTGCTGGGAAAATTTGCGCAAATCTTGTTGGGAGGCTTGGCTGGCAGGATTGTGCAATCTTGGAGCCCAATAGGCTGTCAGAGAGGATTGCGCAATTCCCGGATGGAAGGTTGTTTGCCCTCGGGACCACGATACTTCTTTCATCCTTCTTAGTAAGTGGCTACCTCCGTTTGGAAGGGTCAAGCTGATCTCAATCCTTGACATTCTAACATCATGCGTTAAACTGTAAGGACCTCACTCACTTGAGAGACCTTATTATTGAATCCTTGAAAGCACATGACCTCTGAAGCAGCCCCCCCCGGGGAGAAACCAGACACTTGAAGAAAGAATATATAAATAAAGGCCTCGCAATGACTCTTCGTCTAGCCACGTAGGGAGGGAGAAATGCGTAATTTTCAAGGGGAAGCTGCTCAGCTTGCAGCTGGACCAAATCTAGGTGAGTAGCTTGTGAAGGGAAAAGATCAAACTGTGATCGATAGGCTACCTTTGAGAAAGAAAGACACTAAAGCGTGGGGACTTGACGAAGAAAGGAAAGCTGTTGTGAAGGTTGGCAGGGAGACTCCAAAACAGGCTAAGGAAAAATTTTGGAGGGTGGTTGTAGCCGCTACAACACTTGGCGACACACTGGTAGAACTCCAGCTCTCTGAATGGACCTTGTTCGTGAAAATCAAGTCTAACACCTTCGCAAGTATTGTTCATCTCTCAGCTTGTCTTGGCTTCACAGTAGCTTGATTGTAAGATGTAGCATCTGCCAGAATCTTGATCGATTGACAAACATTCCAAGCCAAGGCAACACAATTGTTTCGATTGGGGTTTAGGGGTATATACGTGCATAAGCAGTACAGTCGTCAGAGTCTAAGTTTCATCTATGGTGTTGCTCCACTACCAGCAGGCTTGGACAGTACCCCGATGGAGTTACATAGGAACACAAGCATGGTTCTGCTGCTAGCAAGCCTGGTCAGTACCCCGACGGAGTCACTTGCACACCTCCTTGCACATGAAGCCTTCCTCTTCTTTCGCCTTATTCATATTTCATTTTGAATTTTTTGACTTTTTATTTTTTCATTTTCATTTTCACTGTGCATAACACTTGTTCATTTCAAAGGCAGAAGAGGAATCCCGACTTATTGAGAGTAGAAGATGTTGATCTAGCAGAGAAGTAGTTTATTGTATCTATGATGTGCCTGCTAAGGTTTCCCCCCTCACCTTACTCTACTTGACTAAGATGACAAGGGTTAACCCAAAAACAATCGACTAGAGAAGGTGACACTAGTTGGCACGCAAGCATTGTGTTTACACCAAGGTTCACTTCGAATAGTATGTATCTTCCTTCGACCTATCATGGACTAAGAGTAACAAGCTCATCATACGGAGGCGAGATGACAGATAACCAAGTAGTCATAGCTATACAAGCCCTCTTGTAATTTACCCAGCTTGTTTCACGAGTCACACATGGTTTCATGCAAACTAACCTATGAACGAAATGAGCGAACAAACTAATCAATAAACAAAGCAAAGCAAGGGCAGAAGCAAAAAACAAAAGTGAAGCAAGTAACAAACAAGCAATCAAACAAACAAGCAAATTAAGCATGTAAGAAAACAAGCATGTAAGCAAACAACTGAAAGAAAACACTACTCCTACTCCTACACTAACGATGCATGGGCCTGATCATGTGAAGTGATATTTCCAATGCAGCCACCAGTGCATTGGTAGACCCATGTTGGTGAAGGCTTGGTCCGCGAGTAACCGAGTTGTGCGGACCAGCAAACAAGAAAGATATAACAATGAAGACAACCACACTTCGTGTTCCAAAGTGCCCACGAGACATAAGTGAGTGCATGTGCACGACGAGTAGTCCGTGGACTTATCATGGTGCTGTGTGACACTACGTGCAACTTTGAAGCAAGAGCCCACTCTTGACTGTGACATGTAAGCAGACGAAAGAAACAAAGATAACTTGCGTTGCACACGAGTGCTTGCCATGTAAGACTCCTCCAATGCATAAGAAATGGGATCGTGTAGTTTGAGTGGAGGAAGTAAAATCTGACTGTTAGATTGATCTTGAGTGCATACATATGAGTGATCAGGAGCCTTGAGTGTTTGAAAAATTTCCTGATCGGAAGTGAAACCAACCTCAGGACAACGAGGGCCTAACATAACCATCAGCTCAGGCTGAAGTGCCTCGATGGTCTGTGGGGTTTCGACTTCGTTGACAGGTGGATCTTCATAGAGCAGTGGCTTAGACAGATTAACAATGAGTGAATCAACATCGTGATCAGGTGATGAGGTGAAGAGATCACGACAACCAAGATCAAAAAGTTCAAGAGGTTGGTCGGCATCCTCATGATTTGACGAATCACACAGAGGGGTAGATGAGAAGGAAGGATGTTCACCCTCTGCGTTTCCGGAAAGAGAAGATGGAAGATCAAGTGGATTTTCGATGAATGATTGGTCCTCTCCGTTGTTGGATGATGGGATAACATATTGTATGTCCTGCAATAGATCAACTATGGGTGCATCAGTGGATGAAGACACACATGCAAAATCATGGATGGCAAGTTCACCAACGATGTTAGGAAGGAACGAAGGGGCTTGGATGGAAGGGAGTCATCCTTCACCGAGTGTTGATGCTCAAGCTCCCACTCATACTCTTCATGAATGGCAATACATGTTGGTTGTGCAACACCAATTCTGTCAGTGGGTTGTTCCTCATTCACAACAAGTGAATAGTTCAGAATGGACGAACACAAGACAACATCTTCAGGAGGAACACCCAGGTGTGAAGACAGAGGTAAAAAAAAAGAATGCATATGAGAACTCGAAGGACTCAACCAAATCTGTGCGAAAATTATGTGGAGTGATGTTGGGAGGGTGTGAAGGTTGAACATGTTTATGACCATGATCCTCAACATCACAAGGTGATGGTGGAACTATTGAATGAGACGAAGGCGGACAATCTGTTGAGACAGTGCCTGCTCCCACATGAGATTGCGCAGGTCCATCAATGAAGAAGGTCGAGTGAGGCTTGATCTCAAGATTTCTCTTGGGACGAGCAAATTTCTTAAGGCAATACTCGAACCGGTCCCAAAGATAAGCAAAGTTCATCTAGCTCCTTGGAGCTTGAAACTGTAAGTCTCGGACGCGTTGCCAAAAAAGAATAACAGATTCATGTGGAGCCCTCCGTTGCTGTAACAGTTTTCGGTCAAGATGGTCTGGATCAAAACGATAGAACGTGTCTTCAATAAGATAAAAAATGTGCTGAAATGAGTGCACGGTGTCATCTAATAGGCTAAGAACCCAATGAAATGGAGATTCGCGAAGTGTGAATGTAAGTAGAAAACTGACTTGTTCGTTAGTAAACTCATCTTCCTCATGAATCATGGAAAGAAAGTTATGTAAGTGCTTAGGCCAGACAACTTCGACTTCACCATCATACGTGTGAGTGGACAAGAGACTGAAAAGCTTCCCCGAGATGGAGACGTCTTCATGATTCAAAAAACACCTCGGGAGAAGAAGAATGCAAGACTCCATGATAGGTATGCAAAGGTTCAAAACTAGATGAGAGGAAACTGCTTGTCATTAGGCCCTCCTTCTAGCGCCAGAAATGTTGACGGTGCTGGACCCGCCAACATGTCAAGGAGATCTCCCTGGTAAGAAGTCCCAATTAGACCTCAGACCGTTTGGTGTAGGAGTCCCAACAATGGGTCGTAAGGTAATGCCTTGACCACGGTGTCGCACAGAGGCAAGTAGAATAACTCTGTCAGCAACAAGGGTGTGACTGATGCAGTGAGTCAAGGAAGGTGTATGAGAGGTTCCAACACTTCGAAGGGGGAAGGATGTGAATGTGAGTTCCAAGTTGAAATGGATCAGTCGCAGCTTGGCTAGGAACACACAACACAAAGGACATCCACAGCTTCTGGCGGATTAATCCACTCGGATGCGACAATCACATCACTCAAGGTAAGATAACACGTACAACACTCATGGATCAATCCGAGACAAGTGTGACAATTGTTATAGCAAGGTTCAAGTGAAAGGTTTGTCTGATGTCCCGCAAAGCAGTCGACACAGACGATGACAACATTAACAACATATGCAACACATTAACAACAAGATTCATATAATTGCATGTGAATCAGTTCATACACAAGTACGTAAGTTAAGCAACACATATCATTAAAGAAACCAAAGCAGTCCCACTACAATAACAACATATGCATGAAAATGTGTTGGCTCTTATTATATAAAGAAGTGTAAGTCACAATCATACAATACATTCGTGTAAACCTGCTAGCCCCAACAGTGGAATGTTACAACCACATCCGCCTGCTCCTCCAAAGAGATGTGCTAGCTCCGTGTAGTGGAGAAGCCAAGGCACGTTACAATACTCTCCAAGCCTTCTTCAAAATAGTCTTAGTAGTGTCTTGGCTGATCAAAAGCCTATATAATGAGTTATGAGGGACTATTTATAGCAAAGGGTGGGGTGACCCTTGACATTCCCCCTTTGTGACAGCGCAACTACCCTCATGACTCTTCACCTACTCTATGGCTGTTACGTCCAACTATTGACACTTGACTTACACTTGACATGACTCAACATTACAATGCACATGTACTCATGTGAGACAACATGGCTTGAGCAAGCCTTGCAAGACATCACTGTCACTTCGTCCACTGTGATGAGACCAAATTTTTGACGTGCTTGTGATGGTGAAGGTGGTGAGCTGATGCCAAGCTTGGTCGCCGCGATGGTGTGCATGCACCTCATGGTGACATCTTGTTGAAGCGAACTCTTGCCTCCATTGCAACCGATGCATTGGTTCGACCCCTTCATCCAACTTGTCTGCTAACATGCGCATGGTCTTCCCAGGTATGGTTGAACCAACAACACATTGATGCATAATGTCCATGCTGATATTCAAGTGTGTGATGGTGGTCATGCACATCAACTTGGCGAAGTACATATTCAGCCCTAGTTGGACTTGCTTCTTGTCTTCGCGTTGGTGAGTGTGTTGAATGGGTTGGATTGCATGCGTGCACTCAATGACATGCATGCTACTGAATCCCTTGCATGCAATCAACAACACTGCTCACCATGTCTTCTCTGTGTCAGTTGTTGGGATGGATCCTTAACTTTTACAGGCGCAATTTCATCTGTGAGTGCATGTTGCGCCCACTTCTGTTCCTGTTCCTGTTGCAACTAATTCATCTGTTTGTGCAGCTTCATGTTCTTCCTGAGTTGCTTCTTTAGCACATGCAACTCCTTCTATGTTCCATCTTCTACCTTTGCACGATCTTCATGTCGCACTGTCACTTCATAGCCAGAGTCTTCAAAGTTGCTTTCATCATCAATGGACATGCCTGAACTTGCAACCTTGTCCCGCCTTCGTGTTGTCAACAACCCTTCTCTTGCATTCATTGCATTTGGTATGCTATCTTCAACTGCTGTTCATAATGCTGCTCCTTGTGATGTTGTAGCTGTCATATCTTAATGTCCATGTCTATGAACAACTTGATGTCTTCATGGGTAGGAAAGTCCATCGACACTTAATTGACTGCATCCCCAAGTGTGCTCTAAATGATGTCTTCATATCTTCTCTCTTGGAAACCATTGTACCTATATTGCTGAGAGGCAGATGAACACCTGCGATACTTGGAGACATGTAAACACTCATGGCAAGAAATCTGTCAGTCGAAAACCAAAATGAACATGAGAACTGACTTGCAACATACCTGGGTGAACGATCATGAAGGTTGCACAATTTTGGTTGGGAGGTCGACAGACTGATTGCCAAGATTGCACAAGGCACAATCTGGGCTACTGGGAGACTGACTAACTGCTGGAACTGTGGAATGCACAATCCAATCTGGCTTATGAATGTTGGGATTACGCAATTCCAGTTGGGAAGGACTGCTGGCCTAGGGACAAATTTGCACAATTTCTTGGGCCAAGTAGCCAATGTCCTCCAGAAATGTGAAAAACAGTCCTGGAGGCCAGTGCTAGGCAGGAATGCACAAATCTGGAGAGGAAGGTGAGCCTTCCTTTCCTAGATTATGCAATGCAGCCTTGGTGAAGGCAGAGCACGGGCCAAGATTGGCCCGACTCGCCGACAGGAAACTAAAAGCAAGTAAGTCAGTGAATGCATGGTGACACTAAGTGATAGAAGAAGTGATTAACAATGCATGTAAAACATGAATGAAAGATTCAACAAACAGATCAACATGCATGTGGGTGAGACAGTTTGTCCGTGAAAAACAATTTCATGCATATGACAACAGTGAGATAGCAACGGAAACTAAAACAGATTTAGGATAAGCTAGTATACATGTAAACGACAACAAGCATTCAAATAAATCAAGCAAATAGTACTCGCACAAGCGAAAACAAAAAAAAACGATAGAAATGCAGCACAAGGCATGGGAACCGAGCTTACCCCAAAACAATTGAGATGAATGTGCTGAATGCTCTTAGATGTGATGTGGGATGTCAGAGCTACATGGTTGATGTGAGGAAGGAGCTCTGCAGCATCCGGTTGATGAGTTTTGATAACATCGAGGTTGTGACGCGCATGCCACAAATCTAGGGAAAGCGACACTTGGTGGGAGGTTTTTGAAATGATGCTTGCATGTAACCTCCAACTACTAAACATAGATCCCTGAAACAAGGGATGCCTTTGCATGCTGTCTTGGGAGAAGCAACCCATGCATGCAAGTCAGTTTTGCTCGATACTGGAGGGAACCAGTCAACTCAGTTGCACATGCAAGTGACTGCTGGACTTCTGGAGAAAAATGTGCATTTATGGCTTGGAGTTGGGCTGGCTTCCCAAGAGATCTGTGCCTCAGATTTGCACAAATCCTGGGTTGAAAAACGTGCTGCTGGGAAAATTTGCACAAGTCTTGCTAGGAGGGTTGGCTGGAAGGATTGCACAATCCTTGAGCCTAATAGGCTGTCAGAGAGGATTGCACAATTTTTGGAGGGAAGGTTGGTTGCCCTCTAGAAACTTGCAATTTTCAAGGGGAAGCTTCTAAGCCTGTAGCTGGACCAAGTCCGGGTGAGCAGCCTGTGAAGGGAAAATATCAAACTATGATCGACAGGCTACCTTTAAGAAAGAAAGACACTGAAGCTTGAGGACTTGACAAATAAAGGCAAGCCGTTGTAAAGGTTGGTAGGGAGACTCCAAAACAGGCTAAGGCAAAATTTTGGAAGGTGGTTGTAGCCGCTACAACACGATCCAATTTTCTTCCTTCTCCATACTTGTGTAACTTTATTTTCTTGCTTGGTAATCATGTTTTTAGCTTGTTTAGGACCCAAATCAAGTTGCAATCACGAGCCGTATGTCCAATTTTATGGAAATTGAAGCATTCCATCTTATTCATGAATGAGGAAGAATTAGATATTCTTGCAAAGTTTCTTCTAGGAGATTGAGGGGGACCATTATATTTGTCCATGTGATATGCCCTACAATATTTTTCCATGTGCCCAAAATTTGTAGAAGAATAGAAATAACCAAAAAAATATGCTTTGGTACGTGGAGAATGGAGATTGCCTTGATGTACTTCTAAAGTCATTCTGTCTTGGGATGATTTGATCAAATTCATTGCCTCTTACATTCTTGACACCATCTGTATATATTCTTGGAGTAGGGTTTCTTCCAATGTCATCTTGACTCTTTTCATTTCCTTTGCTGGAACTAGGGGCATCAATATTTCTGCCAAGCTTCTCCACATCCTTGTTGTTTGAAGCATTAGGGTTTGCCTTATTTATATTTGAGGGTTCACCTGCATAACCAAGACCTGATTTATCAAGAGGTTATCTTTGATGACCTAGGATGTCATCTAGGGTTTGAGAGCACTTTAGTCTCTTGTTCAAATGATCAACTTCATTCTTTATGAGATTAATTTATTCTTTCATCATCTTGCATTCTTCATCCCTCTTTGCTATATGGTTCTCCATTTGTTCCTTTATTCTTGTTGCTTCACATGATTGGGCCTTAAGTGAGGTGATTTCTGATTTTAATATGGAGATATCTTCATCCTTTTCTTCTAGTTGGCATATCATGGCATTTCTTTCCTTTTCTACTTCATCGACTTGTCCTTCTAGGAGTGCCAAAGCTTCAATCACCTTTTCAGCTCCTTGTGCTTGTTTCTTTGCTTCTTCTAATTGAGATTTAAGGGAGGGGACCTCTTCCTTTTATTGACTAATTTTCGCTTCA
>APFE030332411.1:1619-21804 GCA_000404065.3 Pinus taeda
ATGTCGCAATCCCCCATGTGTATGGCAAACATGTGGGTTTTCAACTGATAATCCCCCATTTGAAGTTTGACATTTTCATAGCGGCCTTCACATTTCATTGTGCCTCCATCCGCAATTTGAACTTGGAAGTTAGAAACTACTCCTACAAAACAATGCACTGCTTCTGCAACTTTTTGATGGATGAAATTATGTGTACTTCCACTATCAATCAAGACTACTACTGGGCGATGTTTAATAAAACCTTTGATTTTGAGAGTTTGAGGGGAAGAAATCCCTGCCAAAGCATGCAACGAAATAAATGGTTCGTCAAAGACATTGTCCTTTTGGTTGTCTTCTTCTAGCGGCTCATGTTCCTCCAGTGGTGGATCTTCCTCTGTTGAGCTGTAGTCAGTGGCATCAATTTGAAAAAAATTGGGCTCCTTGCATTTATGACCTGGGGAGTATTTTTCATCACAGTAGCAACATAGGCCTTGCTTTCTTCTTTCAGCCATTTCCGCAGGTGACACCTTTTGGACTTTAAGTGTTTGACTCGTGTTGTGAGTCTGTGGGGGGCGAACTTTAGCGGAGAAATTTGGGCGACTGTATTGGGCTGCTAATGCACGTTCCACGTTACGAGCTACCTTGCAAGCCTTCGTCCATGTGGGAGGGTGGTGCAATATGACTTGGGCTTTGATAGTCTTTAAGACCGCTGATAAAACATTCCATGTAGAACACATCTGAGAGACCCCAAGTGCGGAAGGCTAAGGCTTCAAAAGCTATAATATATTCATCCATTGTACTAGTCTGTCAGAGCTTAGTAAGACGACCCAAAAAACATGATTCCTGGTCAAAGCGGTCTTGAAGATCCCCTTTGCTGCACCCCTTTGCACAAGCAGATCTAGAAGAGATGATGTGTGATCCCCCGATAGAAAAGGGAACTATGGTCTTGAGGAGTGTCAGGTGCTACAAATCACAATATACATAAGGGTCTAGCAGTAGTACTCGGCCCAATGTTTCAGGGCTCTAACTAAGGAGGATCGACTGTACCCTTAGCCGTACAACCCGAATACCCTATTGTAAGGGCGAGTAATCTCTCCGAGTGCTGTTCTCGGTGTACTGTAGCCACAAGACAGCCGAAGATTTATCTATGGCGAGGTTTGAAGGGAGCCTAGGGGGCTTCCGATATACCCAGAGGGTACGTGGAAGACAGTCCGTGCGCGTTTCTGTCTAATGCGCTACTACTCGAAGGGGTGCCCACAGGGTTTACAAGGGAGTCCAATAGACGTGACCACCTCTTGTATTTCCTGCGTGCATGCCTCCCCAAATCCGCAGGTTTATGCGCTCAACGACAGATCTCGTGGTTTAAAGACGCCAGAACACGTCTCTAGCCAAAAAAAAAAAAATTGCTAATAAATGGATCCCACCGGGCCCTGGAAAGTGCTCTGATACCACTGTTATGCTCTTAACCTAAAATGATACCCAAATACAGAATATGCGAAGAAAAGATACCCAGAACACGAATAGCTAAACGATTTTTATTATTCAAGAGAGTAATGTTCACTTGCCTCTTCGAGGGGCAACCTCCAAAGAGCAGAGCTCGATTTACAAAATAAGACATGATGCTCCTCGCAGGGAGTCTCTATCCTTTATATATGACTCATACATGCAATACCACGGGCCAATATCGTGGTATTAATAATACCATCTATCTAATACTACGGCACATTTGCAACTAACTGTGGTTCCATTATTAATTGCGGAATAACCACTTACAATTATTAATATGAGCTTTATTGACTCTTGACTATGACGTGATCCCATTACATAAATAAGGGGGTTAGGGTGGGACCCTAACAATCTGAGTCAATGAACTCCAGCTTCAGAAATTCTTTGCAAGGGGTCATATCAAATTTAAAATTTTTAAACCATTTTTCTTGTCCTCTTGTAATCTCGGTGACTGTGGAGATTACCTCTGGTGAAATTTGCAATTCAAGCACACCAACTTTTGAATTCAGTCCTGTGAAATTCAAGGCAAACTCCTTGGTGATTTGTGCATGACCTCCCTGGAGTTTTTCGCAGAAATTCCAACATCGAACCTGCTTGAATGCACGTTCCACTTCCCTGTTCTTCAAGATAATGTCTAAACCTTCAAGTTCACTCCTCAAACATCTACCTAACCTGTGCTCTTTTCTTTCTGTAGACCCTTCCATGAGACTTCAGTGTAATGAAAACTTGATAGACTGGCATTGTGTCAACCTTTGATCACTGCCTTGTTTGATAGCTGCCTCGCTTGACATTTGAGGAATTCAAATTTAACATTTGCTGATTATTTCTCATGCAATGAATACAATCATAATTATGACTGTGAATACCTGGCTCTTCTTGAAACTTGCAATCCGACCGTACCAAGGTACCTAACGACTCTAATGATGAAGATAAGCGGTTGGACATGATAGGCGAAGTGTATAAGCTGACAGTGGATGATGTAACCATAACTGAAATTGACAGATATGACAACTAGGAAATATTTGCTACGGATTGCATGAATCTCCGATTTTGTAGTGTAGCCAGTGTAAAATCTGGGTTATGCGCTACGAAAACACCTAAACTGTGTTTGCGCTACGAAAACACCTAAAGCATTTTGTAACACATAAGAACCTTTGCAGCAAGATTAATACAAAGAATGGATGTAAGTTATGGGACCAATGATGAATGAGAATGGACTATTTAACCTTTATTTAACCATCCTACCAAGACTCCTAAGACACTAAGACTTAGATACTAAAGTAAACATGGAAACACTGAACTCGGGCTAACACCTGATCCTCACAATCAAACTTGATGCGAACAATTTAGAAATTGCTTCTTAATTGATAACAAATTGTATGGTTTATATTGTAACCCATAAACTAGTACACATGAGGAATTTCGTGTGGTAGATTTGGTTTGTCATTTGGTTTGTGTGTGGGAGGTTGCTAGCTCGAGCTCTAAAAAACATGCCAAAATTTATTTTTAACAAGGGTTATTGACCCATCAGAATTGGTCATTTTGTCGAACCATTGGAGAACATTTTGTTGAGCCAAAAGGGGCCATTTTGTTGAACACCCCCTGAAAGTGGTATTTTGTTGAACCATTAATTTATATAATGCCTTTTGGGGTTATTTTTAGCTCCAAACTTAATTCTGAAAAGGGGGAATGGAAAGAATTTTATTATGATCTTATTGAGGGGTATAAAGAGAATTGAAGATATATTTGCAATGCTTGGAGCATATATTTTTTGTATTTTGATGTTCTAGGGTCTTTTGAGAAAGTTTCAGGGTTTATGCGTAGGTTGTGTATTCATGACCAAAAAGGAACCAGGAAGGATGTTATGATTCCAGAGTAATGAACAAGTTGTTGAAAATTGAAGAGAAGGTTAAGATAACAAGTATGTGAACAAATTAATATATTGGTTATTTATGCTTGTGGATCTAGTCTAAAAATTGTGAAACATGGTCCATTAGTTTGCGAAGGAGGTGGGTGCCTCCATCATAGGTTGGTGCCTTAATTGGGTTGTTGTCTACATTCATCAAAGGTTAATGCCTCAATCAGGTTATTGCCTAAATTATCATAGGTTGATGCCTCAATCAAGTTGTTGCCTATATAATTAAGAGATTGGTGCCTCAATCAGGTTATTGCATATAGGAAGTTGGTGCTTGCATCATTTTGAGGTTGGTGCCTCAAACATGTTGTATCTTATTGCAAGTCAGTGCTTGCACATATTAGGGGTTGGTGCCTCCAATAGGTTGGTTCTTGCAGCTTTATTTTTTGGGGTGGGTGCCTCCAACAAGTTGGTGTCTGCAAATCTATGTAATCAAAATTGAAGAAGAAACAATAATTCCTGGTTTTCTCCTGCAAGGGTTTCCATGTAACAGTTGGTTTTCTCATGTGTTGATGTGATGAATATTAATTAATGCATTATTGTATTCACTATTATGATGCAAGGTACTTACTTATGCACTACTATATTTTCAGTTATTGATGAAATGGTTTTGAAATGTTAAATTGGCCATTACATTGATTCACCTCCCCCTCTTAGTTTAATCTTTAGTCTAATTGCAGTGATACATAATGGATTGTAGCAGAGAGATGACATGGCAAGCGACATGGAATGAAATATGGCAGAGAGACGACATGGAAAGTGACATGGCATGAAAAATGGTAGAGAGATGACATGGCATACGACGTAGCATTGAGATGGTAGATTATATGGTAGGTCTTAGGATTTTCAATAGGGTTTTGGTTTAGCGAAGTTTTTCTTTGTATTTCAATCTTTCAAAGTGGTAAAAAATTATATTCATGTGCAAAATGGAAACTCGGAAAGGGAGGAATCATTGTAGGATTTTACATCTGGGGTTATGGAGTTTATTTGGGTATCCACTCCTCTAGGGTTGAAGCAAGCATGCACAACTAGCTTAAGCTTGAATCTGAATGTTCGTGAATTCAAATAGATGGTCTAATTTCCAAGGCGATTTTGGTTCTATGATGAAATTTAAAAGGAATTTAGCCATTCAAGGGCTCAACCCATGCAACATCCTCAACTAGTTCAAAGACTCAGATACTGAATCTCCAGACCAAGGATTTAACACAATTATCAAAGTAGAAGTGACCTCATGCCAAGCTCTAGAGTATATCCAGCCTACCTAAGAATCCAAAGGTCAAAGCACGCAAAAATTGTTGGTTGAGGATGGATATTGGATCCCTAATTTGCAGATTGGCACTTAGCTATAGTACATGATCGCGAGGGCTAGGTAGCACAACTCCTAGAGCTTATGAAGTTACAACATAAGGCTAAAAAGGTTAAGTACCTAGTTGTGGGGGTATGCTCTTAAGGGATAAATAATGAGACACTTGAAGCATATTTCACCTAATTTGATGTCAAAGCATAATATTAATTTACTATAGGTGATTACCAATCCATGGTAATTAAATTACCAAGGGTGGAAAAGCCAAAGACCCTGTTAGCCCCTATCAAACCACAATGTATAAATACGCAGGAAAAGTGATTATCAAAAGATCGATCATGTGTATTGTTGTTGATGGCTCGAAAATCTCAGCCTCAACATTAGGGAAAACCACCAAATTAGGAACTTAGAGCAGCTCCTTTTCCGTTTGATATTGTGACTCTGGCTAGGTTGATGGGACCAGTTTCCCTTAAAAAGATATATGAAAGTGGATAAAAGATATATGGGTGTGAAGGTTGATGGATGTAGATGAAACAGAAATAAATATAAGTAAATGCCTTAAAATATCGATCCCAAGACAATATATCTTCTATATATGTGACTTTAAGATTTCACTTATAATATCACAATGTAGATCATCAAATTATTCATGAATATAAAACGAGTAATGTTAACTAATTTAATTAAATAGTTAATTAAATTAGTTGATATAATTCACTACACATATAAGATATCGTTGTTCGTCTATATACTTAAAGGATTTCGATTAAAACACATCAATAGTGATAATTGTTCAATCACATGCAATAACATATATGAAAAACTTGAAAGAAAATAATAATTCAACTCATAAAAATAGCATCAGTATATGGATAGTAGTACCCGATACACATTAACTCTGCTTGTAAAATCAGAGTGATTCTTCTTTCTATTAAGACTTCTTTTCAGCTACAATAGTGCAAACCAAAAGCTTTCTTGCAAAAGTTCAGAACCCCTTCTTCATAGCATTGAAGGGGATTTATAGTTTGAAATCAAAACTCAAATATAGAAAAGTTCCATAAAATCTTGGGTGGTTTAAACAACCCACACTTAAAATAAAATACAAGATAATAACAACTTGTTGTTATAACAACCTGGATCATGATTAGGAGGAGTATTGCTTTTCCATTCGCTATCAAAGCTCGCATATGTCTGTCATCAGCTTCAATTCTGGAGGATGGTGACGACCAACGCGCATCCGAGCAGTGAATAACACATTGTTAAGTGTTAGAAGAAGATGACTAACGGTATTTGCAAGACACCTCAACATCAAAAACTGACTGTGAAGTTTGACTAGGAAATTCCAATGGCATTCCAAGTCAATCTTTGGTAGGGCTTTTATTCCCTCAACCTTCTTCTTTGATGTTTCTTGTCGAATCCTTGTTAGCAATTTTACATTGCGCAAAGTATCTTTGGGGCAGTCGGAAATGAAGTAGGTTATCGCTGGTTGACTCAATGATGTTGTTTGATATGTCCCCAACACTATAGATTTCCATCTCTACACATTTGAGCTTAATCTCCCATTCTTGAAAGACAATGTCTTTATGAGATTCTTATATTTTGGGGAGATTGGTTGATCGGCCTTCAGAGTTATCCTGCCAATCGATGAAGTTGGAAATATTTTCCTCTACTTCTCTATAATATGTGCTCAGATCAGACAGTTAATTTACAAGTGAATCACTCGATTGGCATAGGTCTTGGATGATGGCCAATGTTTGACAAAATACAACCTGTTGTTGAGAAAGTAGGTTGTTTAGCTTTGTTGCTTCTTTCTTGAACTCTGTTATTTCTGGATTGGCCTTTAATTGCTCAATTCTAAGTTGCAGCTCCTACATTTGGGAATCTTGGCTCTTCATGTCAGATTCATATTGAATCTTTAGGTTATCAAAACTGGTTTATAATTTTGCAAGCTAAGCTTTCCATTACTAAGCGACTCCCTGCTTTTCACTTTCCAAACTCTGTTCAGGATGCCTTATTTTCTCATCCTTCTCCCTAAGGAGTTCTTGTACTTCTAAGGCCTTATCAATTGTTGCACTAGCATAAGCTCCTGCAAACTGTGATAGTCTTCCTAGGTCTTCCTCCAGGGTGACTTGGGCATCTTTCCAGAGTACTTGAAAGGAGGCATTGCCAGGGACCAAAGTCTAGCTTTGTTTAGTTCTTCTCCTTTTCCTCTATTTGTTGACCATTGCCTTATGCTTCGAACTGTATAATACCTCAAGAGTAGGAATCTCCTCTATTTTTAGAACAACCTTAGAGGTCGAAAAGACTAGGATGATCTCCAAATCATCAGTATCCATAGGTTCCTTTGAAGCCTCAACAATGAACGAGTTCTTCTCTGTGTTTCTAGGAGTTTGCATATTTTTGGGGACAAATTGTTTGGCAAATTTTTCCCAAATTTCTTCCAGATTCTTACTTGTTAGAACTTCCTCTGCATGTGAAGAAGAAGAAGCCTCTATCTCTTGATTATGAGCTACATCTAAGACCTATGATGTGCTCACTCCTTTGTCCTTCTTTGCGCTTTGTTCATTAAGTTTTAACAACTCTGTGGGCAAGTGGGAAATCCTTTTAGTCCTGTATTGATTGAACTGAATTAATTCTTCGAGACTGAACTGTGTTGTTGCCTCTTTCTCAACCTTTGCAGAGGTCGACTCAAGCATCTCATCAAACTTATCAGCCACATTTGTGAACTTCCTAACTTTTTCTTAAGTTGTAACATTATTGGCAATATCAATGGGTTCAAACTGCTGATTTGAAATGGTTGGAAAGTTCATAAGCTAGATTTCCTCCATTTCCTTGGTAGCATGCTTGAAATTCTCAAGGGAATAGACACCACAACGAAAGGGAAAGATAGACCACATTGTCTTTTTATTACCTTTGATGACCATAGATAGGCCATTCCCATAGTCTTATATGTTGTTTCCCAGGCTAGGATCTGTCGGGAATATATAGGATTAACACATGTGGGTGTGAAAGGTTGCCAAAAACCCAAACATCGGTAAAGGAATCTTCTCCAAACCATTTGCCGACTGATAAGAGGAGGTTATTGGCATCAGGTGAGATTCTAGGGCATTTTTCATTAAAAACAAATTGGTGAATCGAAAGCACAACTCCATTGAAAATTTTGTAAAAATGGGGTTGATATTTTGATTCCCATATAATATACTATGATAGAAGTGGATAGACATAGAGTCATGTATGGTCCATTTCCATCCCATGGATGGGAAATCAAAAGTGAAGCAATTAACATCCATTATGTAGCCACTCGTGTAAAATGGGGGGACAATATTTTCATAAAAAATTGTGTTTCTTCTTATAATATAGGATTTGGATACTTCAATTATTAGATAGAATAGTCCCCCAGTCCATAACATAGCTATCGAAGGTTGCATCAATCATGACTACCCATTGGTCTGAAAACTTTTGGGTATTGGCATAACCAAATAATCTACATATTATGGTGGCCGCATAAAAATAGGGCCCAACAAGAGAAACTATAGAGTACATACCCTTATCCTCTCGCTTTTTCTTGCTAGTATCTCTTCTCCATCCTTGGGTGACTTCAGATTCATCTTGATTTTCCTTCATGAATTTCTCAATGAAGTCCTTATCATATTTCTTTTGAGGTGCCGATAGGTGGTACATCTAAGTCAAATCTTTGCTAGTGAAAGAGTCGATGATCGTGTTCCTCTTGTTCATAAAGTTTATGTCTGCAATGTTTAGATGGTCGACGACCCATCTGATCACATCCATGTAAGGCAAGATGTTCGTCTGAGCAACAATTCTGTGGAGGAATGAATTGGCAATATCATTATATGTAGTATCGGAAACTAGGAATGAATCTTCGGTTGTGGTTACTCTTTATGTGACCCTCAACTCTTCATCTTCGAAAAGTTGATACATGGCCTCCCAGTTAGAAGTTCTGGCGTCCAGGATGCATGTGGTATCAGAAAATAGTGTAGGAAATTTTGCGGCTTCAGGGAGAGGAGCGACTAATTGTTGTTGAATAACATGTTTCTTTCTGGGTTTGGTCAAATGAGACATTTCTGCTTAATTATGTTTATCGGGACTGACCTGCCAAGATAAACATGAGAGAGAGGAGAAACTAACACTCAGAGCGAATAACTTAGCAAATAACCGATTACACATTAATCCAAGACTTTTATGAGCGAAATCTCTAGAAATTGTTAGTAATAATGAAGGTGTTTATTATATCAAAAACCATTAATTCTCCACATATGGCCATTTATTGATAAAACGTGAATTTGCATGGGCCACATTACATCTTAGCATATCGGAGAACTTTATCGGTGAAATTTCATTATTGCATCGTGAAAACTTGCGATATCGTTTACCTTCGATATGCTTATAGTGCATTGAAGCTTAGACTTATAGGTGGGAAGAATTTTTGGAGATTTCGCATCAAATTTTTCATATCAGGGAATTAAAAGGATAACTGCCAATTAGGAAACCCTGATATGACAATTGTGAAATGAGAGGCGAATAATATACTGGAGATCGGAGGTGAGATGAACATCAAAGATTAGAGGTTGTGGTATTGGCGGGGGCGTGTATCGGAGAATGTAGTGAGAATGGATATCAGAGATCGAAGATCAGAGGATCGGACATGGTCATCAAAATGAAAACGGCAATATGGAAGCCCCGATATGCTATGTAGTAGTTTTGCGGGGTTGGACCTTTATTGCTATACATAAAATAGAGTGCTTTACTATAGGCTTTAGGACTTAGGAAACCCAATCAAGACATGTTTTAATTAGAGTTTTTCTTAAGGGAACATGTTGGAAAGCTCCGATAAAATGTTTTTGAATAGATTTTTTAAGGTTAAAGCCAATGTCTAAAGGTTTAAGCTCCTATATTTAAGTTCCGTAAGGGAGATATTTAGATTCAATTAAGCTTTTGAAACAATAAAGCTAAGATTACCTTGTTTTATTGGAATTTTTTGGGTTTTATCCTAAATCTTAAAAGGGTCCCCATTATTTATTAGTTCTAGTATTAATTATAATGGGGGTTTGTTTAGTAGTACAACAATTGGTGACACACTGGGTGAAACAATTATCTCTATTAAAAATAAATGAAGGTTTAATCAATTAAACAAGAAGATTCAAAAAGATAAAAATTCTTGAAATTTAGTTTCACAACAGTCACTTCTAGATAAAAGAACTCATCATTTTGTAAATTATTTCATAACCTGCTTATTGATGAAAACCTTTGTTATCCATGTTTGTCATCTAATCAGTTATAAAGATAAAGTTAAAACTATGGAATTTTAGCTTTATAGATAGACTTATTTGACATTGGTAGAGCCATTGCTGCTAGCAGGTGTCCATAGCCTCGACAAGGTTAACATTTAACCACAGATACACCAGTATCCCATCCATTTATAATAATAATAAATTAGGTGTCTTTTAATCTTTTTCTTTTAAAATTTTGTTTTAAAGTTTGCTTGAAAGCCATTTCCTTGTTTTCGTGACCAGATTATGACAATGCCATTCACGGATTACAATGACACTGAACAAGTCGACTCATGATGAGACCTCTTGTCTTATAGTTATATAATTGTAAGCCATTATCTCGGTATGGTGCCTAGTTTGATAATGTCATTATTATTTGTTTCACATGATCATGATAAGTCGGCTCATGATGAGTCCTCTTATATTTCAAGTTTTATATATTTTTGAATCACTCTAAAACAAAATTAAAATCAGTGGATGGGGAGGCATATTTACTCCTTAAGAGTAATGGATGACAATTGAAGTCAAAAGATGCTAAAACTTCATAATAGCCTTTACTTTTTAAGGAAAACATTTTGCATGACCAATCAAGAGATAACTAGATTTTATAAAGTTTTCAAGCTATGAAACATTCACAATTTAATGGATATAAAGATTTCATAATTGTGTTATAATTGCAAAACTAAACCTCAATATTATGATTTTCTTTCTAAAAATCTTTCACTTAATAAGTCAAATCTCATTTTAATGATGAGAGACCTTAATATGAGGACAAACGTGTATTACCCAACAATGATAGGGCTAATGACACTAGTATATATATGATCATTTACATATTTACAAAAGGATATGTATCCTTAATAAAAATATTTCTTCAAAACTAGCCCATTAACAAGAAGAGCATCCTCTTTTCTTATAGATCTTGTAGAATAAAAGTTGATGGGCCTAGTTTTTTAACAATCTGAGATGGGCCTAGCCATAGTCTTTGGAACTTTGAATGTTTTCCTTTCTCCTCAAGGACTTTGTCCCATTTCAGAACTAGATCACCAATTTCAAATTTTTTATTTTGAACTGAACTTGCATCAAATGCAGACTCAACCAATTGTTGGTGATGGGCATGGACTTGTCTAGCTTTATCTCTTTATTCCTCCAATTTAAGGATTTGAGACATTCCTAGTTGAGAGCAAAGGAAGGGCTTTCTTCAATGGACTACACTAGGGCTAGTGATGGTATAACTAGATTATCTAGTAAAATAACTTCTTTACCATATACTAATTGAAAAGGAGAAGTTCCTATAGAGGCCTTCTCGGTAATTCTATCAGCCCATAATGCAAAGACTAGAGCTTTATGCCAAAATTTTTTTTTTTGGTCAATGGTTCGTTTGATTATTCTAATGAGGTTTTTGTTAGTAGATTCTACTAAGCCATTTCTGATCCAAATGGAAAATGGCATCAACCCATGGTACTCATCCACCCATATTATTCATTGACCCATGGAATTTACCCATGGTATTGTAAATGGCATCCGCCTGTGGTACTGTAAAATCCACCCATGGTATTCATTCACCCATGGAATTTACCCATGGTATTGTAAATGGCATCCGCCCGTGGTATTGTAAAATCCACCCATGGTATTCATTCACCCATGGAATTGACCCATGGTATTGTAACTGAAAAATACTATAAGTAACAAGTGACATTTTGTAAAAGGACAGATGGTCCGCCACAATGTAGCCTTTACAGTTATTATCGGTTTTAATAAAAATTTTCTTTGTGGTTTTGTTTATTGGGCATTCTCCTCTTATTTTCTTCTGGCAATTCAAGTTTTCAGATCTTGGGGGTCTCTACCCCAAGATCCATTTCAAGTTTTCAGATCTTGGGGGTCTCGCCTCCCAAGATCCACTTCAACCTTTTAGATCTTGGGGGCCTCCCCTCAAGATCCGGATCACTATAAGAGATTTATGTTATAAGCAGTGTTAAGAAGATTATAAGAACTTTATTTGCTATAAGTATACCAAGAATTTGTAGCTTTTGATGCATGGTGATTTGTTTTCTATTGCCCTATCCTTAGACAACAAATATTTGTAATGTACATAAAATGTATATTTGCATATCGATTATAGTCCATGGTATAGATCACAAAGATGCATTCAAAGTATCATTATTGGTGTTTACATCCTAAAAGCAATATTATTCATTATCGTTGTTTGCATCCTAAAAGAAAGATTATCAATAAGATTATTCATATGGAGATAAGAAGGAAAATGTACTAATATGAATTAGTCAATGTGTTACATCGCATATGGTATGAGATTTATATTGTGATTCTAATCACGTTGATGAATATTTCCAAGTGGTATCTTGAGCATTACACCAACTTGTGGGCATGCATCTTCATAGAGCCGCTTCTTTTCATGACGTAAAATTATTGGATGGTCTTTGTATTAAGATAGATGAATCACTCATATTCAATGTGTTACACCTCTTATTATATGCAATTCCACTTTGTGATTTTCATCATATCAATGGAGATTTGCAAGTCGTATCTTGGAGCATTGGATCGACTCAAGGGGATACATCTTCATGGATCCCTTTCTCTCCAAGGCATTAGATTATTTGACGGAGGTCTTTAGCTGGGGAGTCACACTTCTCCTTGGTTGAATGACTACACTTATTTGCTTGGTGGTATTTTCACATGTGATTTCCTTGTTGATCATCCCTCAGTTTCATATTTGATGGTTATGGAGCATGCTATCTCATTATGGTGTGGTTTTGGTATACATGTTTATCTTAGATGTGCTAGATTTTATTCTTGGATGATGGTTATAGCCCCCTTAAGGATTAGAGGATGGTGTTAGGACATAGATTTTTTATAACATTTTAAGAGTTTCCCAATCACTTTTGCATGTTGATGTTGTGTAATTGGTATCACTAGAAAGGGGTGTTCTACATGGTCCTATTGTGTTGGATACGAGGTAGGGACATACTTGGTGATTGGGTGGGTTAGTATTTTATATTTTCCCCTTCTTATGTGTTGATGTGGTTGGATGATGAATATTGTGGTAGTGCACTTTGCCTTGGTGGGATTTACCTAGATGATATGACTTGATATTGTAGTATTTGTTGAATATCACTTAGGTGGGAATGTTTGATGATGTTAGTATCCTTGTTAATGCACTTTTTCCTAAGTTGGAGTTAGTTGGAGGGGTACTACATACATCTTAGATGATTAAGATTTTCTCTATGGTTTGATGAGATATTTATCTTATTATAGTCCTTTGGTAATGTGCCCTAAGTTCAAGCCTAGGTGGAGCTTATATTTTGTCATTTTGTTATTATCACAGTGGTCTTTGCTACGATATATAACCTTTTTTCATATTAAAAAACTTATCTAAACACATCACCCCCTATTGGCACACATGTTCATGTTGATTTAATTAATTGTCAACTATTAGGAGGTTGGAGTATGGTTTTATTAGAGCATAAACTTTTTTGTACACATGTTGATGTTGATTTAACCATTCAATAGTTAATTAATCTAGTTATTTTATTAAGGTTAATTGTTTAAGCACCCTACTTCACTTGGAAATTATTCACACTTAGAGGGATTTATTTGGAGGGGATTAAAGATTTTGATGGAATGCTCCCCTCTTGGACACAATTTCTAATAATTGCATGGTTATTTTATTATTATTGGAAAGGTTGGCACACTTCTATAGGGTACATATTTTCTTGTGCACATGGTTCATGGAGCTTAGTTGATGGCATTGGAAAACAACACATGGTTTTGCCATGAGCATTAATGAGGTCTAACAATTTTGGCACTTCTTCCTAGGGTGCACTTAACATGGAGATATTTTATTATATAATGGGTGCTTCAGGTAGTTACATGTCAAGTTTTCTAGGGGACACCTCTCCTATGTGATTTCTCAACATTATTGCATGGATGTTTCAACTACAATTGACATCATTTGACCTTTATTAGGGAGCATCTTCACCTCTTTTATTTGCACATATATTATTTTACTGAAGGTGGTTATGGAGGATGTTTTGTCAAGAGGCGTGTGGCATATTTGGAGGGCCACTCATGACACACTACATGCTCTTGTGTGGTCTTCATTTTATTATTGGAGCATTATATTAGAGGATGCACTTGTAATAACGTAGTTATTATTTTTTGGGTTTAACAAGCTTCCTTTCTTATGGAGTGCTCCATCAAGTTGGCACATTGCACATTTATCCATGGAGTTAGTTGCCCTAGGACTCACACATTTGCATTTATTGCATGCATCTTGTGAACCACTTGTTATTTTTTAATGGATGTTTTGAAAATTTTTCCTATAAGGATTATTTTATTGCATATCTCTTATGCATATTGGAGGGCCCACTTTGTGAGGGCCTATTCTATGTCGACTTTATGCATGTTCACTCAACTATCATGCTTATTTAGTATTTTTAGTTGTATGCCCTCTCTTGGAGACCTTTAGACATAATTCTCTTCCTATTTTGGGATGAACATCAAGTTCTTGGAGGTGCTAGTGTCCACATAGCTCAATGCAGTTATTCATGAATTGAAGTGAGATCTTATTTCTAAATTTTATATTATTTCTTTGACTCGTCATTGAGTTAGTTAGCAAATAATATTTTTTGTTGAAAAATGCAGCAATAAATTTTCAATTTGATTTTTCCTTGATTAAATTGAGAAAATTTGATTTCCACATCAACGGATAACTTGGATGATGTTAACTTGTGTAACATGGCTTGTGTCACCCAGTTTACTCAGTAAATTCGAGTTGGAGGAGTTAGAGTTCATCTAAGCATGTGTGATTGTTAATTTGTAGCAATAAAGGTTAAATATCTAAGGTCGTTTTCAATTAAACTAGTTCCAACTGTTGGAGGAACTAGTGGAGGGTCAAGTTGTGCATTGGGACTTCAGTCAAACTCAGTGATCATCCAATTAACAGATCAATCGACCCAAAATAGCTAGTGCATGCAGAGAATTTGACTTCCCTATGCTTGGTGGAGATTCCAAGGAAGTGTAACATTAGTTGTAGACTTGTCTTGAGTGTACAAGGGTTGCATGCAATCATATGCTCAACCTAAGGAATTGCGCAATTCAATTTGAGGAATTGCATAAATAATAAGGGCCTGATTCCTTAAGGAACAACACAAGGAAATAGGAGCTCAAGAAGAGGACAAAATTGACTAAGTTTGGGTCAAAGGCCTTCAAGGAGCAGAAATATAGGTTATGCACTTGCAAGTTGTGTTCAGTTGAGAAAAGAAATTGTAATACATCTCTATTCATAGATAAAAATACTTTTAGCATATTCCTTTCCCTAGATAAAAATACTTGTTGCATGTGTGTTATTTCTTGCATTTCTAATATTTTTGTTCTAAATTTTGATTTAATTTTCTTAGAGTAGTAAAGTAGGTTTGTGTCTTGTGATTTTGATTAAACTTAATGAGTAGTTTCAAATCTATAGCCTAATTTCTACATGGTATCGGAGTTGGATTCACATTAGAGTAGGAAATTCGAAGTTGTTCTCAAAGGTTCGAATTTGAAGATTAGTGTAGCAGGATTTGTTCAAAGCTAATAAGATGGCCATCAATGGACTAAGGCTAGAGTATGCTTTGGAAGGCACCTCAAATTTTGTTGCATGGAAGGACCGTATGGAGTCAGTATTGGATGACAAGGGATTACTTGAATATGTCAAGACAGATGTTCCAAGACCACCAACAACTGATGTTTAGGACCTTGAACAATGGAAAAAATATGTAGCCAAGGTAAGGAGAATAATGTTGGAGGGAGTACACGATCATATTGTCTCAAATTTCCCCCTAGATCCCAAAACTGGGACTACCAGATTGATTTTTCATTATATTCCTTTCAATGTTACAATACATAAATATATACATTCTGAAGCATCCATAAACCCCAATCCATTAACCTTGGATTAGAACATAACCGTAGTCCCTTTAACTGGATCTACAAAATACCATGGATAGAAAACCATTGTGCCCAAAACCATGTTCGAAATTCATGCACCAAAACCATAGGTAGGTCCGCCCACCTAATATAGAGTCCAAAAAAAAATTGTCGTGGCACTACCCCGGACCCCATGCAAGGGGGTTACCACCCCCCTCCATATCCCTAAACAGGGGGGGGCAGTTGCCCCCCTGTGACCCCCCGACACAATGTATAGGGAGGGTTGCCATTCCCCCCCCCGCCCACCCCCCGCGCATGGGGTAGTCGTGGAAAGAATATAACACAACCCAAGATTCTCCCACTTGTTGTTTTCTTTCCACAAGGGGCCATAGGAGAGCTTAGTCATTGATCCAGCCCTCTACACCAAGAGAACTTATCAATGCCCATAAAATTTGTCAATGCATATGTAGTATTCTTCAAAGTATCCAGCTTTACCAGCAACACCTTTTTGTCCTCAACCTTATCCCTCACAAAGTGATACTGAACATCAATGTGCTTTTTTATTGAATGATAAGTAGGATCATTTTCCAAGAAAATTGCTCTTTGGTTGTCACAATATATCCTTATAGCTCGTTGTACTAACCCCATACTTGAACATGATCTTTGCAACCAAACTGCTTCCTTGCTTGCATGAGAGATTGCCATGTATTCTGCCTCTGTAGTTAAAAGTGCTACTACAAACTGTCTCTTACTCATCCAACTGATTGCACCTCAAAATAGGTTAAACACATACCCACTTTCAGATCTTCTCTGATCCGAATCTCCAGCCCATTCTGGATCAACAAAGCCACGGATGTCCAAAACTTTGTCCAATCTTGGTCCTCCCTGGTAGCACAAACCATAATCACTAGTGCCACGCAAATACCTAAAAACCCGCTTCATTGTTGTCCAATGCTCCTTCCCTAGTTTTGACATAAACCTGCTCAATACTCCCACTGCATATGCAATGTATGGTCTAGTACAAACCATTGCATACATTAGGCTACCGACTACACTTTCATATGGAACATGAGACATGTCCTCTTCCTCTTCTTGTGCCTTGGGACATTGTTCAATAGATAACTTTACACCTACAGGAATAGGAACCTTCACCAATTTACTATCTTGCATATTAGACCTCTGTAATATTGTCTCGACATACTTCCTCTTGTTTAACCAGAGCTTCCTCTTTACCCAATCCCATTTAATTTCCATGCCCAAAATGTAGTTTGCAGCACCAAGATATTTCATGTCGAATTTGGAGGACAATTGGATCTTCAAATCCTACATAATTTCTTTGTCATTTCCAACCAGCGACATATCATCCACATACAAGACCAGATAAATAGCATGGTCACCAATTAATGTAAAATACACACAATGATCTGCTTTGCTTCTGGTGAGTCCCCATCTAAATGTATCAAATTTCTGATACCACATCATTTGACTATTTTAACCCATACAAAGACTTTTTTAACTTGCATACCAGTTCTTTCTTACCCTTCACCGCAAAGCCTTCAGGTTGCTTCATGTATATCTCTTCTTCCAGATCCCCGTGAAGAAATGTTGTCTTCACATCCATTTGTTCTACCTCAAAAAAAAAAACATCAACAGTTAAATTTAATCTAATAAAATCTACCTTGGAGACAGGAGAAAAAATATCACCAAAATCAATTCCCATCACTTGAGAATAACCTTTTGCTACCAACTGAGCTTTGTATTTCTCCACCTTTCCTTCTGCATTCATTTTCTTCTTAAACACCCATTTTCTGCCAATGGGTTTCCTTCCAGCCAGAAACTCCATCAGATCCTAAGCCTCATTTTTGTGCAAAGATGCCATTTCATCAACATGGCCTCTTTCCAGAGTTTACCATCCTCTGAATCTACTGCTTCCCTCACAGTTTTGGGATCATCATCAGTAATATATAAAGCAAAATTTGAACAAAAACCAGATGGACTATACCTTTCTGGCTACCTTCTTTCTCAAATTGATATTCTTACAACCGAAGTTTGTGGCTCTTCATCTTCTGATTCCTCTTCTGCTCTAGAGTCTGACTTCCTCCTTTATCTCACACCTTGTCTTCTTAGGTTCCTTTGGTAGGAATTCATGTTTAATAACATATTTCACCTCTCTAAACACCACATCTCAGTTATACACAACCTTCCTTATTTCTGGATTCCAAAGCTTATAACCTTTTAAACCATCCTTATACCCAATAAAGATGCACTTTTCATATTTACTATCCAACTTTTTTCTTTTCTCCTTTGGAACATGTACATATGCATCACATCCAAATACCTTCAGATGTCAAAGAGAAGGTTTCTTACTAGTCCATGCCTCTTGTGGAGTTTTATCCTTCAACGCTGATGAAGGTGATTTGTTGACTAGGTAACATGGAGTCTCCATTGCCTCTACCCAGAATTCTTGTCTTAACCCTGCAACACTAAGCATCCTTCTTGCATTTTCTATCAACTTCTTGTTCATTCTTTCTACAAATCCATTTTGCTGAGATGTGTATGGAGTAGTCTTTTGTCGTGCCATACCACACTTCTTACAGAACTCTTCAAATTTCTTCTTGCAAAACTCTCCACCGTTATATGTCCTCGACACCTTTATCTTCTTCTCTATTTAGTTTTCCACTAGAGCCTTAAATTCTTTGAACCTGTCAAAGACTTAAGATTTATTCCTAAGGAAATATATCCATGTATTCCTTGATAAGTCATCTATAAATGACACATAGTACATAGACTTACCCAGTGATAGAACCGACACAGGTCTATACACATCATTGTGCACAATCTCTAATATTCGTTTCACCATCTTAGCACTAGAGGGGAAACTCACCCAATTCTGCTTCCCGTATACACAATTTTCACAGAAATCAAAATCCAGAGATCAATTAGACATACCTTCTATCATACCATTACCATGAAGTATTCAAAGGACCTTCTCTCTAATATTTCCAAGCCTTTGATGCAATTAGACATACCTTCTATCATACCATTACCATGAAGTATTCAAAGGACCTTCTCTCTAATATTTCCAAGCCTTTGATGCAATTAGACATACCTTCTATCATACCATTACCATGAAGTATTCAAAGGACCTTCTCTCTAATATTTCCAAGCCTTTGATGCCATAGCATGGTCTTTTCTCCAGAGGCCACTAGATTTTCTGCTCCACTTTCAGGAACCACAGAACTATTACACCCATCAATAATAATGCTACCTTGAAGCTTGTATAGAGTTCCAATCCGAACTCCCCACATCAATACCAGTGATACCCGAACCATCTTGCAAGTATCTTTCTCGAACATTGATTTTACACCTACATCATCTAGCTTACTTACAAAAATCGGATTTCTAGCCAATGTAGGAATATGAAAAACACCCAAAAGTGTTCTAATTCTTCCACCTTGCAACTTTAACTTGACTTTTCTGCTACAAATGATTCTATTCTTCCTTTCATCCCCTATGAAGACATCACCACCATGATATTTCTCATACTTGAAAAACCACTCTCTATGGGGAGTGAAGTGAAATGATGCACCTTAGCCAATCAACCATGCCTCATGATTTACATGTGTACTTTAAGAAGAAGCAAAGTACACATCCCCACCTTTATCTGAGGTGGTTTTCACCTCTACAGAAGGAGCATCATCAGACCCCTTTCCTTTCTCAGGAGCTTTAGATTTACAGTCCCTTTTGAAGTGCCCTTCCTTTCTGCATTTCCAGCACATCTTGCAGGTTTTCATGGAGATTTAGATCTCCCACTCGAGGACTTATTTTTGTTTATGTTCTAGGATCATCCTCGTATAGACAGGGTATCACCATATTTTTTTGTCTCATCTCCTCTGATATTAAGGATGAGACTATTTCATCAAACTGCAAGGCAGTTGTGTTGCTACCTATTTCAAACACCAGACTATCCCACGAATCTGGTAAAGAACACAACAAATGATGCACTTATCTTCATCCGAAATTTTAATATCAACAGATAAAAACTAGCTTACCACACTATTAAATGCATTTAGATGTCCTATCACTGAGTCTCCATCTTTCATCCTCAGGTTATACAACTTTTTCTGTAGGAATACTTTATTCACTAGAGACTTATATTAGTACAAAGTCCCTAACTTGTCTCACAAAACCTTCATCGAAGCTTCCCCTGATACATTCAACAATATTGAATTTGAGACACACAATCATATTGTGCTCTCTGCCTTCCGA
>APFE030332411.1:27611-60743 GCA_000404065.3 Pinus taeda
TTGGACTCTAAACTTTATCTTATTCTCTTGGAGCACTTCAGTTTGAGCTATAGATGTGGCACATGCAACTGCCTGAAGGAATCACGTGGTTACCTATGGGTTGATTGAGCTATTTCATGAAGGACTTCAGTTAGAACTCAAGTGGTTGAGTTCTGTGGAGTTAGATGAGCAGTTAATGGAGTTGTGTTCAGTTTGAGTTAGTTGAAGTAGTTGTATTTAGTCTAACTGGGCAATAGACTAAGTGATGAGTTGTGTGAATTAGTTATTAATTAATTCACTAATTATTAACTCATAATGCAACTGAAGAATACATTAGTTAACTCAGTGCATGGACAGTTCAGTGGAGACAGGTGTTAGAGGTAAGTGAAAGGGTGAGTTGCGACTATAGTTGTGCATGTGATTTGCACAATCAATGGGATTGAGTTGCCAATGAGGATTGCGTAGTGTCACACAAGGGAAATACAAGTTTGGAGATTCATTCTCGTTGTATTCTCAACAAGTATTGTGCAGTGGAGGTAGGCAAGCAGCGGAGGTGATTTGAGGCAGTGATTGATTCAGATCTATGCTGTATTGTGTGTAACAGGTGGAGCTAGTATTGTACTATGTAATGTTACATGATCTCAATCAATATAATATACAGATAGTTGTGGGGTTTCAGCTTTATGCTTTCCCCAGGTAGATATTATGTTGATATGTGCGATTAATGCTTTAATGTGCGCATGTGTATGTTTCTGATTCCGCAAAATTGATGATCAATGGTAGAGGAGGTTATGTATTATGCATGCATTCCGCAATAGTGTATAATCAGGATAATCTCTTTGAATAAGTTTCATATTATTCAAAATTTCTACATGGTATCAGAGCTCTCTGATTTGTAGAATAGTTCTACATGATATTGGAGCGTAGTTGATCATCGGATCTATTATTCAGAAAGTGTTTACATTTTATTTCTTCAGGCAGAGTCTGTAATCGGGCCAGGTAGCCTCTGGATTCATCCTTCTTTTGGAAGGTGAGATATCCGGTGAATGCGCATACAGTCGATCTCTGTACAAGAAATACTTCGTTCTCACGAATTTTAGATCGGAAGCAGTTGATTTTTTTGAGCTGTTGGAATGGCGCTCAAGGATAAAACTCAGAAACATTAAGTGTGAGAATGGAGACAGTATGCCCCAATATCTCACGAAGTTCACCCAATGCCGGGATGAGCTGGGAAGTGTGGGGGTGACTGTTGATGGTGAGGATATGGTGAGTCTAGCACTCCTTGGCCTTCCTAAGAGTTGGCATAGCTACCAGGATTCGGTGAATGGAAGGGAGAAATTGCCAAGATGGGAGAGACTTTGGTCGGATCTTGTGCAAGAGGAGATTAGACGACGCACCAGAGGCAGTTCTTCATCTATGCATGATGAGGAGAATTGTGCCTTAGTGAGTAAGGTGAAGAAGGGGAAGGGGAAGGTTTCTCTTTCCGAATCCAGTTCTTCCAATGATGGGAAGAAGGTTGACAAGTTGAAGGTGAGATGCTTTCGTTGTCATGAGTTGGGCCATTATGCTACTAATTGCCAAAAGAAGAAGTCAAAGAAGGGATCCGAGGAAGGATATGAAGGTGAGGCATTTGCTTCACAGTTTGAGTTGGATTTCACACTATTCGCATGCATGGTTTCATCCATGATGGGAAGTGGTTGGTTTCTTGACAGTGGAGCTTCTTTCCACATGACCGGTGACTTAAGTTTGTTTAGTACTTTGGAGGAGAAAGATCTCCAGATACTCATAGGGATGGGTAATGATGAGAAGTATAGTGTCTCAGGTGTAGGCACGGTTATTTTTCAAAGGGAGCATGGAGCTCGCGTTACCTTGACCGATGTCAAGTATGTACTAGGACTGAAGAGAAACTTGGTGTCAATCGTGATGCTGGAAGAGAGAGGCTATGATGTAGTCTTTAGAGAGGGAAAGGTTTTCCTTAGACACATCATCACTAGACAGGTGAAGCAGATTGGTTCACGGGTCAATAACCTGTATGCTCTTGAGGTTCAAGATGCATGCAAAGCCTTGAGCAGCAAGGCAACTGATGGAGGACTTGGTGGTTGAGAGGGAGGGTATATTACCTCTCAACATGCAAAGCTAGAAGAAGTCTCAGACAATTGTGGAGGAGCCATGATTGGTGCAACAACTTCAGGAGGTTGTGGAGTAGCCACAACAGGGGAAGCTGAGTGGAGATCAAGCAGAGACATCTACTCATGCAGAGACCTCCAGTAGGGGGAAACTTCAAGCTAGGTGGGCTGAGGGATCACATGCAGCCATACCTCCAGGTAGGAGGTGGGGTGATATAGAGTGATTGTCCCAAGGAGGAGGGGCATGATCCTTGAGGTACCCAACCTCTTGGATTAGACCTTGCTACGAGAGCCTCGACGTGGAGTAGCAGGAACTGATTGATTGGGTAGAGACAGATGCGGATGGAGCGGCAGAGAGAGCGACAGTGCAGGGAATCCCAGGACAACGCATAGAATGCAGGTTGCAGCAATGCGAGAGGCACAAGTGTTTTGCACAATGCTAGGTGGTACAGAGAGGTGTGCAATGGTGCAAGATACATGAAGATGTTGCAGTAGTGTAGATGTCAGAGAGGGAGCACTTGTCAGCAACAGGTAGAGCTTCAACATTAGAGTATATTCCTAGCCCAACAGAGTGGTCAGTTGGGAGTGTTTTTGTTCCAAGTGTTGTTGTAGCAAGTGGAGCGGGTAGATGTGTTGCATGCAGAACATTCCAAAGTTATAGGATCGGGTTTGAGAGGAATCATTTCTTGTTGAGAGGGAGTGTTGAAAAATGTGCAACAATAAATTCTTGTTGAGAATGCAATAAGATGATGGAGCTTAGTGGAAAGGATTCGCCTTCACTAAGTGGTCTCGCAGGCAAGTTTTGGCGCAAAGTCTATTTTTAGAACTATGGATCATGGTCTATGAGTTGCATGATGCTGTTTATGGATGATTGGTCATGTTGGGAACAATAGATGGACTTCTATTTTTTGGATCATAGCGGTGTGATCATAGTCTATTTTTAAACTGTCAGGTAAAAATAGAAACAATCAAATATTATTAGCCCTTAGTAATATTTAGACTCTAAACTTTATCTTATTCTCTTGGAGAACTTTAGTTGGAGCTACAGATGTGGCACATGCAACTACCTGAAGGAATCATGTGGTTACCTATGGGTTGACTGAGCTATTGTATGAAGGACTTCAGTTAGAACTCAAGTGGTTGAGTTCTATGGAGTTAGATGAGCATTTAATGGAGTTGTGTTCAGTTTGAATTAGTTGAACTAGTTGTATTTAATCTAACTGGCCAATAGACTAAGTGATGAGTTGTGTGAATTAGTTATTAATTAATTCACTAACTATTAACTCATAATGCAACTGAAGAATACATCAGTTAACTCAGTGCATGGACAGTTCAGTGGAGACAAGTGTTAGAGGTAAGTGAAAGGGTCAGTTGTGATTATCAGTTGTGCATGAGATCTTGCACAATCAATGGATTTAGTATGCCCATGAGAATTGCGCAGTATGTGCCCAGTATTATAGCCTGTGCTCACGTGATTTCCAGTGTGAGTGATTTTCCAAGGTAAATAGAACTTGGAATGAGTTTGGATTCATTCATTCTCTTGCAGGATTGCGCAGTGGAGGCAGGCAAGTAGCGGAGGAGATTTGGAGATCAGATCTGAGCTGTATTGTGTGTAACAGGTGGAGATAGTGATGGATAATTGTGAAGAGTATTGTATTATGTATTGTTACATGTTCTCAATCATTATAATATACAGATATTGTGGGGTTTACATCTGTATGCTTTCCTCGGGTTACATATTGTGTTAATGTGCGCATGCGATTGATGTTTCATTGTTTTTAATACTGCTAAATTGATGATCAACGTAGAGGAGGTTATGTATTATGCATGTATTCTGCAATAGTGTATAATCAGGATAATTTCTATGAATAAGTGTCATATTATTCAAAATTTCTACACAAAATGGGCAACATAGGATGAACGATATGCAAAGATGGATGGAATACTGGTACATTCTATAATAGGATGTGAAAATGACTCCATGGATGCAAAGGTGACTCATTACGGATGCTTTGAACAAGTGTGACTCGATGACACTGCCCTATAGAATAGGCCCGGTGGGGACCATGAAATCATGAGTAAATGGTGGTTACTCATGACGAAAACTGACACGTGAGATGACAAGCACCAAGGGAAGGTGGTCCCCAAAGTACAAGTGTCTCATATGAAAGAATTTGATTTTGAGAGGCGACGAAGTGACCCTTCTTGGAAAAATGACTTTCTGGTGAAGTGTCAAATCATTAAAAACTTAGAAATACCCATTATAATACTCGACGAGATATTTCCAAAGGCGCTGACAATTCGTCAAACTGATCTATGGTCTTCTCATGAAAGGGTGTTTTCCCTCCAATTTGAGAGGATGAGAAGGCCCTAAATATTATGGAGATCATAGTGGATAAAATGACCATTGGAATCAGGGTCTGTAACTTTCAGGCAAGTGGTCTTACCTGTCTAAATATGGCCTTAATGCTTCTTGGAATGATGGTTCCTTGTGAAGAATTAAGGGAAGAGGAAAACGAGATTGAACTACTAGAGGAGGTCTAGAATCATCCTCACCCACAAAGTCAAATATGGGGAATATGTGGACATGACATAGAGTAGAATATTTGAAGATATGGTATCAAACGTCTACAATATGTCATGTGCATATGGCTCGCCGGAGAGGCCAGTCGGACAAACTATCCAAGAAATGGGAGGATAATCAATCATACCTAGATCTAGTGGGATCTAGGTTAAGACATATGTTAATAAATTGAGGAGATGGCTAGGGGAAAACCATCATGCCCCCAAGCATGGGATAATTCCCACAAACATATGTGATGGAGGGGACGTATCTGGTATGCAAAGGTGGGAAAGATGCCCCTTAGCAGGAGGAGTTTACGAAGTGCCATTGTGTTCTAAGTGCTTGAAAAAGGGATTCAAGCATCTCGGCCCAACTTGGCACAAGATCCTCCAAAGGATGATAAGGAGATGTAGGAGCCTATGTGCCCCCCAGTATGTTATGGGAATAATGGATGTATTTAGAGTGGTGGACTCCAAATACTTTTATGTTCTATGTGTTACATAATATTATTATGTTTTTTTTATATGATGATGATGGTTCGCCATGTGTTGTGTTTATGGTTGCCTTTTGTGGTATACATGTGATAAATGCCAATATAGAATGTTATTTGCAATGGTATCTACATAGTTATTTTGGGCTCTAGGAACATGACTAAAAGTTATGGTTTCAAATTCATGTAACAACATCTTAACTCGTAGGTATTTTCTAAACAGGACTTGGTTATACACATGATACACACCATTTAATTGAATCCCAAGTAGCAAGGAATCTAAACAAACATGAAGATGAAGGATGTGATGAGCGATGGAATCGACTAAAAAACCTATCACTGAATCATATTCGCTTAGTTATTGGTGGCAGATCCAACACACATGCCATTCGAAAGGACTAACATATGCAAGGGGGTAAAAATGGCCCAAGATGTCGAGGCTAGATTCCTAGAGAAGCGACTCGCACCATTGGCATGACCGATATATGGTGTGGATGATGGATTCATCTGAAAGATGCAAAAGACAATGGATGAGATGATGAAATCTACCTAACTTCATGATAGAAATAATGACTTGCAAATCAAAGGGATATGCTATGAGCAAAATTTCTTGAGTTAGAGTGCACTGGGAGAACTAGGAAGGAAATGGCCTTTAGAATCCTCCAAAAAATATGCCCCCTTGCCTAAGCACAAGGGTAATCAGGGGTAGACATAGCTTCCATGATTTCCTTATCGGAATGGAAGATGGGCCAATGGGAGGAAGATTTACTACATGATGCGGCAGAGGTACCTGGTGCATAAACCTGAGAGAGAAGGTTTACAAATGCATCATCTAGAATGGTAGATGATGAGCTAGTAGATGTAGGATCTATGAATGTTGAGACTTGGGATTATGTTGAAATAGGTTCGATAGAAGCATGCACAAAAACCTCAAAAAGGTTTGCCTGTGAGGAACTCAAGGATGACGACAGGTAAAGGATATGGCCCATGGAGTCTGTCATCTCGACATCAGGGGGAGGGATGATGATGGTGGGACTAGAGTCCCCATGTTCCAGTGTAATAGTGGTACAAAAATCCATGGGTAGAGGAGTATGTGTTCCACTACAAGTGGTCTCGTATTCACGAAGCACCTCAAGGCAATCCCAAAATTCGTCAAGACGAGGGAAACAATGGGAGTAGTGACCATGATGATCACATAAGGAAAAAAGGTGATTTATATGTAACGTTCTGAATTTCTTAGCTGGAGCCAGTAAGTTAACACAGACTTCAGGGATATTTGACTCAGGGAACGTTTCATGAACCAAAGGTTTAAGATGATGGAGTTCAGGAAAATTATTAGTGGCTTGCCCAACAACGTTACAAAAAGCACACAAAGGTGACGGATTTGGGGCTTTGGGTGTTAGAGGATCTTGGGGAGCCTTGTCCTTAGGTTCTTTCCTCCTATCTTTTCCCCTCTGTGTGGATGCTTTCACAACAGGAGTGGGTTCCTATTGAGATTGTGATGGAACTGAAGCAGCAACAGGGGCCATAAGGACTAGTTGAACCGGGGTCAAAGCATGATAAGGTTTAAGCGGACCAGGTGGAATGCTTGCAGGTGGGTCAATGTACCATACTGGGATCCCCAAAGTCATGTTAGGAAGGACCAGTGAAGCCATGACAGGGACAGAAAAATTCTTGGAGGGGAAAATAAGAAAGGAATCTGGCCAATAGGGTAATGTCTCGGCAGAATAGCTCCTAGATGATTGAGACCTACAGGGACATTTCCTAGTGGGAACATAGGAGAGGCACCTACAAATGGAGGGGGTCCTAGGGGGTGGATCTAGATGGATTGTCTGGGATAGTAACCGTAGGGTTTTGAGGAGCTGGTTGTGGATCAGATGTACTAGACTATTTTTTAGCAGCTCGTGATGCTTGTAACATGCAAACACTCAAAGAGTTAGGCTTTGAGATGAGAGGGGGAGGACCAGGGAAAGCACCCAACAATGAGGAATCTTTGTAGACTCTGAGTGAAACACCGGTGAGAGGAGTTTAAGACTGCTTCTTTGACATTGACGAGATAATGGACTCGGGGGAGGTCACGAGTGTTGGCTCGTATTAATTCAACTGATCGATGGTGACGATCTTCCCTTCATGGGGGAAGCACATCTTGCAGAAAACCACAGATGTGACGGCTAAGATGGAATATGTGTAACTATGACCCAAGAGAATGTTTAATCTAAAGGGGCATCAATAACCTTAATTTCTACATGGACAGTCTTGCCCACAAGAGTCACTGGGCAATTGCGGTACATGCCAAGAGGCTGGGAGGAATGACCGTCCCTAGCATGCAAAGTGATGGTGGATGGGGACAACTCAGGTGAATTAAGTTGTTTCCAAATGGCAGAAGACATCACATAGATGGATGCACCTTCATTAATAATACATCGAGAGATGATGGAATTACGAACTCAGATTGGTATCTGGAAAGAAATGGATGAATGTAATGGGGGATGTTCTGATGTATCAACTGGGAAGACAATCAAAGGATCATCGAAAAGATATACTACACCCAAATCAGTTAGTAGAGATTTATTTTTGAGATGGGAATGGGTAGTAGGTGATTGTGCCAAGTCATCTACTACATTGTATGTATGGGAAGCTCGGTTAGAAGTCACGTTACGACATAATGGTCCCTTTTGGATCTTGGGAATTGCCTCAAATTTAGGTTGAGGGATCTGTAGCACACCATTTAGTGTCATAAGAGGCTCAGTATATGCTTTGGTTTTGGAATCAGTGGCGGACGAAGTCGATGGCTTGTCATATTGACGCGATCGACTTTGGAGGTTGATATCGAAGGGATTAACCTCATCAGAATTCATCATAAGGATCTAGTAGTCACCAGGACCAGAAGGTTGGGGGGGATGGGTTGCTTAACCTAGATGAGGTTGAGAAGTAACAAATCCTTGCTAAGGGAAAGGATTTTTAAGCACTACTGGTTAATATGGCATAAGATTCTGAGGCGATTTTTGACCTCTAGAAGCTGCTTGAGCTTCCCACATTTGGTGCATCAGGGGAAAGAGAGGACACTCGTGTGTATAATGGCCAAGTACACCACAACATGAGAAAGGCTTGTTCATATGAATATTCATGTTCTTCTTGGGTTGGCTTCCATGTTTCTGGTCGTTAGTGTTAGGCTGGTTCCCATGGGGTTCACTAGACTGATTACCTTGGTTACCCTAGTTACCCTTGTTACCCTTCCCCTTATTATTTTTCGTCAAATTTTGGGGATTGGGCACACTCTGTTATGAAAACACTTGACCCTAAGGGGGTGGTGGATACTGGTGTTGAGGATGCATGGGAGGTTGTGGTGCTAATGTTTGAGGGGTTGGCTCGCTCGACTGTGCATAGGGAGAAGCAACGGTTTGGTAGACCGGTTGAGCATTGGTTGGCCCTGAAAACATGTTGCTAGTAAGAGGGGCATAAGTGTTGGAGGAAGAGGTGCCCCCCTATAGATAGCCATGACTTTGCTGAGTATATGGTGAAGGGTGTAAAAGGGTTCCAATGATACTGCTAGCGACATGAGATACCCCCGATGCATTGGCACCTCTAGGAAAAGGGAGGTCTGGAATGACAGAATAGACATAACCAGATTGCACATAAATCAGGTCATATCTTACAGCAGTTTGGACAGCTTCTTCCTCTATCTGAGGGAAATGGGATGTGACAACTTTTTCAATGGGTGATAAAAGGCTCCTAAGAAAACAATCTAGATAGATATGGTCTTTGAAGGGTGGGGCACAACAGGTGCTCCTCCTTCTACGCCATTCATGAACATGATCAGGAAGACGAGTGGCAGAGGACTGATGGAATGAGGTCAATAACTCCATACTCTTTAGCAAGCATCACAAAAATGGAATGAGATGGAGTAGGCTGGTCTACATAACATTTTGTAGCGTCTCTAGTGAGTGTGCATTGGAATAGCCAGAGACAAATGGAGTCATCAGTAATGGATTTGGATGAACACCACATGTGGAAGGAGTGTACGTTATTGGTAGGGTCCTCTCTAGAATTACCCTCAAACTTTGGGATGTCAAAGGGAAGCTTAGTCGGCATAGTGGGCCAATTGGAATCGTGGTGTATAGGGTCGTTTATCAACTGGCTAAAATTTTGGAGACTTAACCTAACCATAAAAGGGAGCATGGGGGCTACCAGAACGGTTCCTCAAACTATTCCGCTAGATATGACCATTGGGGTAGACCGGAGCCAACACGAAGTTGGGTTCGTGCAGCAGTTGTGGGTATAGACATGGTGATGATATGCAGTGAAGGAGGCTCGAAATTAGATGAGGAATCAGATGAAACAGGAGAAGAGTCATTATGGGGATTCTGGGGACTATGAACTCAAACCCTATAGGGAGGAGTAATATGCCCAAGCAAAAACTGGGGATGAAGGCCCTAAGAGTCTCCATGACAAATTCCTTGGTGGTGCAATGGTGGCAAGACACACGTGACACAAAAATGGTGAAGGTAGATCAATAATATGCCTTTGTCTCTATGTGGGGAGATAAATTTATTATGTTAAGTCTTGGCTTGGTGATGCAAACTAAGGGCCCTTCGCTTAAGGTGTGCTTTTGTGTGCAAGTGTGTTTATTTATTAAGCCCAGACCGTGTTTGAAAAAAGAAAAAAATATTGCTAAAAATAAACTGAAATTAACAACAAAAAATGAATAGAAAATCAATTAACTAAACCACACCCCAATTGGGATTGCAAACATTGTGCTAGTTGGTGGTGAAATCAACTAAAAACACACTAAAAATGTCAAGAGATCTAAGTGTCAGTTTGACTAGGATCAAATGACACTAAGCTGCTGGAAATTGGTCTAGCAACAACAAAAAACTAGAGAGGAAGATCACTGCAAAAATATAGGGGGATGGGTGAAAAACCTAGGGCAACCGATGGGACCTTAAGGAAAATGACCAAACAAGGTTTAAAATGAAACTTTGGATGGAGACAACCTATCTTTGAAAATTTGAAATAGAAGGGTATACATCTGGAAAATATGGCTGAAAGTGCTACAGAAACTTAGACTATTTACTCAGCTAAACTCCTCCTATAAAGGTGGAAGCGTACTAGAAGCTCTAAGGGGTTAAATTCCACTTTGACAAGAAAATCAGTGTAGATCAAGGCCTAATCAGGGTGAGACAAAAGTTAAACAACCCAGCAGACAACTCTCAGAAAAACCGAGAAACAGATCTAACAAAAACCTGGAAACCCTAAAAATCATAGGTACTAACCTGATTTCAAGGGGATCACACTTTTTGGGCTAAAAGGTGCGCTCTGGACATATAGATCACATGTTTTGGGTAGAAAAGTGTGATTTCTTCTCCTTGATTCCCGTTCGGCAAGTCTCAGAAATAATTGTCGTATTTGCCACGGCTGGTTCCTATGACCTGTAGAAAAGACCAGAAAACTTCTAGAAGTTATAAATTTTATAGATATAGGGTTAGAAAGCTAGTAGAACATTAAGAGACTAAAAAAAGAAGAAAACATAAGCTGAAAACTGAAGGTCACCTAGGTTTCTAGATCTGAAGAAAAAATACAGTGGAGTCACCAATTTTGTTGTAGTGTTTTCTTCTCAAAGGTGTACGAAAAGAAAACACTTAAGAGTGTGGATGACAAACAATATCAACAATATAAATGGATGCTAAACATTGTAGATCTATAATAACTGATAGAAACAAAACCTGCCAAAGTTTTGATCTATGCCATAATCATAGTTAAGCAACAAAATTAAAGAGTAATAATAACTCCACTAATCCAATGGAAACTAGATATACAAAAGAATAGATTTTATTATAACCCCTATGAAGGGAACAAATAAAATTACCAGTCCCCCTCTATGGGATGGGTTCTTGGCTATCCTCAAACATCTTCAACTTTTTGTAGAGTCTCTCTTCTCTATAATGTGTAAACCCAAAAAATAAAATGTTTGAGCTCAATGGGAACTGAAATGCAAGAAAAATGGTGTACGACAATGATTATAATCAGAGTTACAACTGTGAGTGCAACAATGAAAATAATCAAAAGCGAATAATTGAATGGAAAACCATCCTATTTATAACAAAATATTGAGTTATCCTCGAATAACGAGCAATAAAAAAATATTATTAACCCCATTCTTGGAATAACCACTTGGAATATTTTATTATATTTGGTTAGGAGGGAAAAAGTATTTAAACTTTTATTTAGAAATAATAAATCAATAAATGATTTATTTATCATCTTGAGAAATTGGTTAACGAATAATAAACGAATAATGATTTATTTAATTATTTCTGAGGGATTTAGTCAAATTTGACAAGGAATAATAATTAATTAGTGATTAATTAATTATTCATAGAGAAAATAAGATAATTAATAATTTATCTATTGTTTTTTCATAATTGGATCAAATATGACAAGGAATATTAATTGAACAATGGTTTAATTAATTATTCCTAGAAGAAAATTAAATAAATAGTGATCTATTTAATTATTCTTTAGAGGTTTAATTATAAATTACTTAACAAAGGTGGTTTATTAAGTAATTTATCATAGTGAAAGGAATTTTACTATGGTAAAAATGGCCTTACATGGTGTACTTCGATCCATCTAGTAAATTAGGCTAGATGGCCATCTTTTGGCGATAACAATAGAATTGCAAAGTCCTCTTTTTTGGAAAATCAGAACCTCATTTCATCCTACAAACCTCTATTATATAATATTATGTAGAAATTAATAGAAATTTGCTACTACTGATCAATTCAAACTGAAAAGAAGAGATTACAAATTTCCTCTACTATTCTGGAGAATGAAAATCACAATTTAGAAATACATGCAATGACATGCAACCATCAAAACAACAGAACACAATTATTTACAGGGGAAACCAACTTAGAAAAACCCCTCCACTACTTTTCATTAATCAAATGAGATTGAGAAACTATTACAATGTATTGCTTCAACTCTGAAGCACACCCAACATTGTAAACTTGTTCTCCTGCTAACTTCCTTGTTATGGCCAACACTTAGCCAATTCAAGGCTCCATATTGCTCCTACTTCCTTTCAAAATTATGGATAATTTGAGCTCCTAAACAATAGGGTAAATCCCTATTTCCTTGTGCAATTCCCAAGGAATTGATCACTTTCTTAACTGCCAAGTTTGTACACTCAACTAGTATACAATTCATGATTACAATGTGCCTTTTCCTCCACTCTAGATATGAAATTTGAATTCCATGCATGTTTGGGATATTTTTAGTTGATGGACTAGTTTAGCTGAGAGATCAGTGAGTTAACAACATTTTTACTCCTCAACTGACCTTGAACTGAATGAATTAATTACTTGACCTCATTTAACTGAGTTCAACTAAAAATAATTGAACTAGATTGGTAAGTTTTTAGCAATCACTACATGAAAACCTCTAATTCAAGCATACAAACTCGAATTAGCTAATCTAACTAATATAAAAGGCCATGTCACTCTAGCTAACTCTAATCCAAGTCATCCTGCTGATGTGGAAAATCGAATTACTCAACTTGACTAAGGCACAAGTCAAATTGAGCCTTTCTTGCTAAAATTTCTAACATATTATAGTTCAATAGAAAATTAGAAGTCTATTTCATGATAGCTTCATGAAGATTTGATTTCCACTTTTTAGGATCTAGGAGATCCAATTTTAGCTGTGAAATTTTAACTCATCAATCCTAATATTGCACCTAGTGATTTCCTTCAAAATCTCTTAAAAAATGTTCATAAAATTATCATTAAAAACATATTAAAAATAAAAGAAAAAATCAGATCTAAAAACATTCAAAACTAATTGTAGCACACTCTCCCACCATCTTGGACCATTTGTAGGTAATGGAAGGTGTTACACAAAAAATTACTCAATACTCAAGGTCTTCTATGAAGATGGTGTCCTAAAAATCCTAAAATTTCAACTTCCCCAAAATCCAAAACAAACACTACCATCATGACTGTCTCATTGAGAGCTTTCTAATGATATAAATTTTATCTTGATCCAACATCTGGATAAAACATTATGCCCCATCAATTTTTTACTCATTAAAACTCTTTCCATGTTAGAAAATGAGGTGGAGTGGTGTTGAGTGGCTCTGTCACATCGATTATCCATCCATGTCGCCACCATGTCATCATGCCAATGCATTACATGCCCAAATTTCCCTAAATACAACCTGTAGCCATTCAATCACAGCACAATGTGTGACATCATCCTGACATAATTGTGCCTCCTTGCCAATGTGCCAAGTACAAAAAGGAACTCTATTTTGAAAATGGGCATGGCGTGTGATATCAACATAATGTCATTGTGCCATGTGGAAACCCCAAAAGGTGCCACATGTTACCCATAAACATCCATTTTAACCTCCAAAAAGAGCCAGATCACCCTACCATGTGTCACTCTCTAAGGAAACTAGGTTAGCAAGACTTACACGTTAGTGTCTATGTGACATCCATGTCACTGTATGATTTTCCATGTAATAGGGGATCTCGTGGGTGTGGCCACATCGTCACACCAATTCCATTGCAGTCAAACCTGGGAAGGGCATGATGGGGTTGGGTGCTTAACGAAGAGTGTTGTCCCGTCATCTGATAAACAAGCCTTTCCTCAATATCATTTCTCATTTTCATTATAAATATATATAAACCTTCAGGGCCCCACCCATGTCCAGGTTGACTTCCCCATGACCACATTATATTTATTATATGTGTATAAGTAATATACCTAGTCTTGGCCCCACTCTCAGAATAACATTTTTCATATTTAATTCATATGTTATTTAAAACTTTTTCACGATAATTTTTTTTTGCTTATGAATATGAAAAGCACTGTATTTACTTGATTAACAATTCCCCTCTAGATTTGTTAAGTCCAACCCATTTGGGATCCGACTCTACCATGAGTTCACAGTCACCATTTTCCCCAAATGCTCAAACTCCCAGACTAGTTTAGCCTAGTCTAAGTCTATCCTGGTCACAACGTGAATTATGCCTTAGTGCGTTAGAATACCTTTTTAGGATTTCTCCAAATGATTCAAGGATTTAACCTAACTTCCTCTGAGAACTTGGTCCTATCCAAGACCTGCTCAGTCACAAGAATATATTTATATGTTCCCTGGCTAGGCATAAAAACTACAATGTTTTCCATTATTCGAGTGCACTTGCGGGAGTGTAATTTTGATGCACCACTAGGTAACAAATCTTAGTCTTAGCCCATCCATGGCTACATTGCTTTGTATGGATATACCAGAAACCTCTAATATTTGCACACACACACACACACACATATCATGATATTTATCAGTACTTTGTGGAAATCAAAGGTATAAATTAATTAAGCCTAATAGGATTCCATACATGCTCATAATAAGCCATATACAGTTCATTTAACAGTAGATTTTCCCTAATGATCAAACTCAAAAATCCTATGACAATTATTGCAATTAATCCATTGGATTTCATACACCATAATAATGTAACTAAATTCTTAAACAAACATCAAGAACCATAAAATTAATCAAAACTAGATCAATATTTACTAGAATATAATGATTCCTAACATCCTGAGCATACAAAGATATTCATACATTATATCTTGTTTCAAACACACGTAGGAATATTCATTCCATCCTTAACAATGTTAACACACTCTTAGCCATAGGATATCATTAACTACAATTCAAATGCAACAAGATATATTGGGAGCATAAATAAACACTTATCTTATATTTGAAAGATTGTCAACCAAGAGTAGGACTTCAACTCTGCACCCAATTGTATGTCATACACAACGCAATCTTTCTTTGTGTTGAACACCCTTGAGTCAGATCCACAATGCAGGGGAGTACCTTTAGGTATTTCCATTTTAAACTTAGCTAGGGTATATGTATGTATGTATGTATATGTTTATATATTGTGCACACACACACATAGATATATGTGTGTGTGTGTGTGTGTGTGTGTGTGTGTGTTTGCATAGAGATATATTTTTTATACATACTTGTATATGTTTGTATAGAGATATATGTAAATACATACATGTATATTTCCATATACATATACACATATGTGTGTGTGTTTATACAAATGTATATATATGTGTATGTGTATATGCTATTATATATATATATATATATATATATATGTATATTTTTGCATGTATATACATATATTTATATATTTTTGAGTGTGTGTGTGTGTGTGTATTTATATATGTGTATGTATGTATATATGTATATGTATATCTGTGTGTGTGTGTGTGTGTTACATAACTATAAATACACAAACACACGCATACACACATGTGTGTATATGTACTTACTTAAATCTCTAGAGCAAGATTTCATTCTTGCAAAGAAAGTTGAAAGTAAATATATGGCCACTAGAAAATTGGTCACTAATAACTATAGAGAAAACCATGCTCATTTTCCTAAACTGATAAGGTTAATTCCTTAGTACATGGTTGAAAGAAGAGCATAGGGACTATGTTTCAACTATGACAACAAGTATAGTGTCATAGGCTATTTTGTCACAATTGATCAATCAGTCTCCTAATGGTATCAATCAACATACTATTTTCCCTTTACGTCATCATTGCACAAATCACTATGCATGACTCTCTTATTCTGCAGATTTTATGCCCTGAATTGCATCATTTGAGAAATTTTTAGGACCAAAACTCTATGGCCTCTTTCTAGACTGGGTTCACCTATAGGTTTATCCATTGTGGCCTACATTGATCACCTATTGGTTGCTCTCCTTACACCTGTGTTGGTTCTAGAAATCCGATAAAAAGAGAGAGAATCCTGAAACCTCCATTTCCATAAGATTCAAGGATCTGTTGTAACCATTTACCTTAGATAAAACACTCAAATCCTATCCTATCCTACCTTGGAGTTTCCATCCCTTATCCTTAGATATCATCCTCCCATCAAGAGTGGATCTCAATCCCAATATTGATAAAAGGATAAGAACTCCTAACTTACCTCACTTCTCTATATATTTACAACCTTCCATATGCAAGAGGTTGGCTTTTGTATCTAGTGATTCGAACCTTATGTTATTTTTGTGAGAGTTATCCTTTCATGCATTCAGGGTGATTAGAGGTACACTTTGTAACAAAGGAAGGACATGTCAACAACTTGGAGGAGCTCTTCTATAAGATCGACACCTGTTTATGGTTGTAACTCACTCTATTTATATCAATACAAAGAGTTCATTTTTTTTCCTATATGTGATGTCATTATTTCATATATTTCAATGCCATGATGATCTGTTGAATGAAGTAGATAGATGATGCTACATATATCTTGTAGTTTCTTGGCTTGTGTTGTCTGGTTTTGTAGGTTATAATTTTGGCAGCTGGAGCTAGGATTGGAGCATTCAAGCCAAAGGAGTGAAACATATAATAGATTCCAAGCAGGATTCTTCCCCTCATTTACTTACTTTAAGGAAAACATTGGGTCCTTTGTCATTCTGATGTTCTAGGTTAGCCACCAAACCTAGGGGAGATATCTTTGTTCACAGTCATAAATCTCGTATAACAAATTTCTAACTCCACTAGGGAATGGTGTATTCCCTTGGTGATTTCTTTATCCATCATGTTTGATTTACCTCTATCGTAGACCTTTGCTACTTTAATCAGCTAAGAATAGACTTAGGAAATGATTTCATTAGGTCTTGTTTGACATTTTTGTGCTGGAATCCTCTTTCCCAAGACCAACGCACCCTTTGGTCTATTTAAAGAGTGTTGCACTCCATGTGGGCCTTCTTTGTGCTTTAATTTCACCTCACTTAGGCCCTCTCTATGCCTGTGTTGTAGAACACTAGTGCATATTTTGCACTTGCATTGACCCCTATTCTTGCACAAATTTTGCCTTGTTTTCTCAGTGTTGATTTGATCAACCTACTTCCAACTGACCTTCCCTAAGTCTTGAGTGTATTGTGGTCTCTCTGAAGACTCCATTTGGTTTAGATTTGTGTTTGAAGGCATTTGGTAAGAATTGATTTCAATTTTTCTTTGTTCTTATTATTATGTCTCTTGCAAACTTTTTTCGTTTGATCATTGATCGCTTGGATGAGTTGTATTTGTAGTCCTCATTCTAAAAAGTTCATTTGAATTAGTGATTAGACTTTACATCTTAGTTTTTCCCCATTTACAAAAATCAAGTGTGTTGAAAAGAAAAAAAATCTTTCCTTGGCATTTAGGGTTTTGCACCTAGATTTAGGAACAATTGCATGAAAAGGAATTGCATTGAGCATATTGTTTGTCGAATTGTCTATGCTGCATATTGTTTGTCTCTCCCCTTCCTTAGCTAGATTTTCATTGAAGACAAAGATTATATTTCCTCATGCTAGATTTCCATTTTAGGGAATTCAGGTGATTATTGGTGAGCCATAAAACTGAAACATAATTAAATATCAACTTAAAATTTACTAAATCAACCTAAGGAGAATTTGTAACATTAACGCAAACACATGGAGGTCTGGGCTAGAGACATGTTTTGGCATGGTTAAACATAGGATTTGTCATTGTTTTCCAACATTGCATCCTGGGGGTGAAATCGCGTTCCAGGTATGTGAGTGTATGGGATCGTAATCCAAGTACCTTTGGGTATATTGGTGGCACTCCATGCACGTAAAGTATATGGGAACACTCTCATCGAATGATTTATGCATTAGAAAACACTACTATAGACTACACTCCCACATACTGTCACATATATTTTGGGAGTCCCCAATAAGTTTCTATCCATCCATAGGTAACCGAGTATGTCACCTTGTAAACCATGATACACAAACACAACATTCAGAGAGATTGGTTATCGTACATTAAGTCCTTGGTTCGCTAAGGTGTATATTGCAATTCATGGTTGCTTGGTAATCCTTTATGCCTAGATTACCCTCTTTTTTATTTATTTCTTTTTGTGTTAATAAAATTTACTATCTAACATGGAACAACAAGATTACCCACTCCATCATTCATGTAGAATGATAAATAGTCCTCCTCTTCCACTAGAGGCTACTCTTGGTTATCGTTAGAAGCATAAAATAATGCAAAATAATGAATCAAGAAACTCAAGAGCTACTTCTGGTCACCCTCCTGAATATGATCAACTGGAATCATCTATCCCCTTGAGTACGAACCTGAGATTACATCTCTATTTTTTCGATGAAACTGACACAACCAATATTGAATTACCTGAAACTTTGTTCCTTAAGGTTATACAATCTAACCTTCTTGAGTTGAAAACTTTATTTCCTAAGGTCATTGAACTTGAGGAACCTCAGTCATATTTACCTATTACTTTAGGTTTTCATGCTCTCTTTCGTTGTCTCACACAAATCCGCCTACTACATATCTCGGCCTTGACAGTGAACCGCTTCCACTTGGACTTGTGAGTATCGAGGAGATCCCACAAGAAGAGCCACGTCCTCCTACTCATTTGAAGTGAATTTGGTTTATCCAACCTATCTCCTTTTCCTCCTCCACATCCTGAAAAAAATCCTTTACCTGGTTCTTTTGACTTACTCGTGAATCTCATGCAGCAATCCACATTGGAATTCATGACTGGAAATGATATGGATGCCCAGCCTACATCTACCACTATGGTTGAGACTTCAAATGTCATTTCCGCATCTATGTTTTCGACATCAGGAAAGGCACATATGTATGGTGGCCTGTCTGTTATGAAACCAACTCAAGAAAAGATAGATCAATGCCTTAGAATTCAGCCTCTTCGAGGGGGCAGCCTCCTTTACATTACATAAATGAACAATTCTTGGATGATTCAAATGAGAAAACCTCCTTTCTATATATAGGAGTCTAAGCAATAACAATATAACCCAATCGACCTAACAATAATAATATAAAGCCACAAAAATAATAATAGAGGGATTCTAAGGGGCAAAGTAATAAAAATATGGGGACAATAGGAGCACAACAATATTAATAAGGGATACAACTACAATAGTAATGGGGTAATCACTAGTATTATAGGGGCCTAACACTGTCCATCCCACCAGGTTATCAGTATTTAACTGGTACCTTCTCTGGTGCATATTCTAGCTTATGGACATCCCTCATGTCATCCACTTCAGGAATTCAGTTTGGAGCTTCTCTTATGAGTGTTGCACAACCTTCTCCTTCTCCTCCTCCTACACTGACAATTGAGCAACAGGTTGACCCCTATGTTAGTGGGAATGGTCTTCTTCAATAGCCTAATTTTCCTTATGTTGGGTACCCCCCACAAAGGGGGCAGGTTCATCCATCATCCCTTCCTCATTTGGCAGGGGGTGTCGAGCAGTAAAAAGGGTCTTTTTCACCTCTATTTACCCTACATTAATTGTCAATCTAGGAACGATTTGTTATTTCAAAGAGTGTACTCAGTTTGAGGCGGTCATTTGTCAGAGTAATGCTAGTAGTATAGTTCTCTCAATACAAGAGTAAACAGATGCTTGGAAAGAAATCTATTTGCAAAAAGAAACCTAGAATTCAAATCATGCGTTCAGAAAGCTATAATACTTTATCAGTCAAGGGTACAGTAACGATAACTCTTTCCTCTATAAACAGAAGCAATTAAGAAGGCACTTAAGAGAAGGATCATCAAACTGGGAACTAGACATCATATGTCGATGTTCACTACAGTTTTAGACCTTCTGCACACCAAAGCAATGATGATCTTCAAATGGCAAGAAATGGAACATCAACTATCTCTATGAATAAGAATGAATAGCAAAACCTTAACCTAAGGAAATGAATGCAGAAATAATTATAATCTACGGGAATTAAGTAACAGCTTCCGAGTTGAACAACAAATAGAAATGGAATAGAAGACTATCAAAAATAAAGTATAGAGCAACAACTGAAATTTGAATGTACAACAACCCAATTTAACCACATAACACACTTAATTAGTAAAAGGAACAGTAATCTGAGCTTCAATACAATACACATGAATCACAACTATAAGATAGTAGCAATTGTAATGGAACAACAATTTTTTCGGAACGGTAATTGTTTCAGAACAACATTGGTAACATAACAACAAATCTGAATAAACAATAGTCACAATTTAAGAATAAATCATACGGTAGTACTGATTTAGGAATATACGACGCAGTTAATCTGTAATCTATAAGGAACAACAATGCTATATGAATTGTCAAAAGGAACAATAACGCGATGTGGAGTTAGAATGATAACATAGCATTCCTATTGTAAGTAACAGTAGTATTTAATCAAGTATAATATAGATGATATGTAAAACAATAAAGCACTTTAGATTACTGAGCAGAGTAAAAGAAAGAAATCAAACCACACATGAATAAGAAATATGATACAGGAGCAAGTGATCCACTAGGGCTGGGCCTTTAGCCTCCAGGGAATCACTACTTTAGGCTACTCCAGAACCAACGATAGAACAACAACTAGGTTTTTATATCAAAATATTAAATAGAGTTACAGGGACTCACTCTTCAAAGAGAGTCGATGATCAAAGTTCAAGTACCAAGGAAAATTTCATAAAAATAACAATAGTTTCTCCCCTCCCCAAGCTAACAGTGCTACCCCTTTTATAACAGCCAAACGATGATATCAACATTACAGAGGATTGTTAAGATATTGATCCCTCAGGATCAAAAGATCCTGAGGGATTTTTCAAGTTGTTAATTTGCAATTATCTTCTTATTCTTTTGCACTGATTGGAGATCTCCTTTTCCTTTTTCCTGCTGTTACACTCCAATTTGGATCACCTTGTTTGAGCGCGGTTCCCTGCCAAAGGGAGAACAATTAACTTGGTCTCTTTCTTTCCTTTGGGATAATAGTCCTCTGTTTTCTCCTCTTTCTGCATAGAAAAAGGTAATTATTAGTTATTTCATAGTATATATAAACCTTCTAGATTTTATCATATTTTTCTACCATATTCCTAGCTCATGATGTGAAAAGGTTGTGAATTTTGAAGAAAAGATAATAAGGTAAATGAAAATAACATACCTTCTCCAGTACCCAACACACCCCCCTGCTTACCATTTTTCATGGCCTCATGAAAACATTGTAGTTGACATGCAAGGCAGTGAGGGAGTAGGCTGGAGATGGGATCTCATGAGGAGGTCTACAACCATGATGTCTAGCTAGGTGTTCAAAAAGATGCCTTGTTTGACCCTCAGGCATTTCGTATAAGGCTTGGTATCTTGGTGCAGGATGCCAAATGACTAGACTCCGGAACCTACAACCTAACCAAGATGGCTCTTTCCTCAAAATAAGATCACCATAGAGGCCCAATCGATCAGCAGCTAACTTAAAGTTCTCATAATTAAACAGTTCCCTGTGTTGGATATTCGGATTAGAAGTCTGATATCAAAATTTAGTAGTGGCGTTGGCAAGGTCTTTGATGGTAAAAAAGTATTCTATCCCTTGCCGATTGATTGCTGTATGAATGGGTCCTAATGCTTCAATCACTCCCGGAGTCCTCATGAGATTCATGTGTTTATTCCATAACTGCAATGGATCTCTAGGCTCAGCTCTTACCCATAAATCTAATCCATTTTCTTGTCTTTGGAAGGCATTATAGGCTTTAAACCATTTTATTTTATTAACTCCAAACGAAATAAATTCCTGCAGTTGAATATCCCCAATGAAAGGGCCAGGGTTCTGCTCTATTTCTTGATCTAACACAAGGTTGTGCAAATATAACTTGCATAATAATCTCCGAACCTTTACCCCATAGTGCTTACAACAATTTATGAAATCATCAATAGTGTTAATTTGTATAGGGGCTCCTACTTTGACAACTTTAATTTTTAATTGCAAATATCTTTCCATTAAAAATAAGGCATAATTCTTAGCAGGTGCTTTACATGCTAGGACGTCAGTGTACAAAGAGCATAAGGTATCCATTTGTTTGATAACTAAATCTAGCCTATGAGTTACCTTTGCGACTCTTTATTCTTCCTTTCGTCATCCTTCAAAAGCCTGACTTTCGGATAAATTGACATTCCTTAGCTGCTGTTGTAATTCTTCATACTTCTCTCTCAGGACAGTTTGTTCTGTAAGTTTTTCTACTGCTTGGTGAGCTTGCATCAAACCCTCTCATAGGGTTACTGTCCTCGGATCACTATCCCACATAGTAGTTGTAGGCAGGAGGTTCACTTGAATCTTCTTATTGCATCGTTCCATAATTATGGTTCCAATTTCTTCAGAGAACTGTGCCTATGTCTGAATTTCTTTATCACAGGCCGTTATGTCATCTGATTGAATTTCGACATGAGTAACAACCGAATGCTATTCCTTTTGATTTTGAACAGCAGGCTAGACCTGAGTCCTCTTAACCATTTTCCTAAAGGGTTTCGCTGGAGTGGTTGCATGCCTTACTACTGAGGTCATTTTTGCTCTCTTCCCCATCTCAAAATCCTGATTTGTTGTCGAAGTCGCGCAATTACATTAAGTAGTATTTGCTGTTCCTTTCATAATCTTTTGATTTCTTCCATTTTAGTGGAAGGAATAGCTATTCACGCATTCGGGCCTGGACTTTCTTCTTGACCAATTTCTTGATTTTTCTCTTGGGGTGCTTCCTCATTATTCTATTGATCAGGTTGTTCGGGGGTAGAAACCCTAGCTTGCTCTGCAATTTCCTGGGTAACTTCTTCTTTTCCCCTCTCTTCCCCATCAAATTATTTAGGTGTATTCTGACTTGGAACAAATTTTTCCTCTTCTTCATCGTCATCATTTTTCTCTCCAGATGCACTTTCATCATGGCTGGAATGATTCTCTTCTTCTTCCTTTTTGCATAACTCTTCAGATGCACTCTTATCGTGAACAGAGTTCTCCTGTGGCTCTTCTTCAGTGTGGAGATTTAGTGGGCTGAGAGGTTGAGTATATTCTCCCATGTTCGCCAGAATCTGGGCCAAATCATCCTCTCATAGTGGATTTTGCAACAAGATTTCCTCACATTGATTTGTTTCTTCTTTAGCCTGCCCAGATTGTTTGGTCTCTCCTTCTGTTTCTCCCTGATCATTCAATTTTCTTTCATTCTCTCCTCCTTCCAATTGCGAGGGTTTCTCGTCCCCTAAATCAACTACTTCCATTGGTTGACTAGTGTTCCCTTGGGAATTTTCCAGCCTCCCTTTGATCCATGCCAATCTAATGGATTTCCTCTGTTTCAATGGTCTATTTGATGTACTTGCAGTATTCTTTCATTTGGGGGATAACAAAGCCAATCCCCCATCTATTGTAAATATTAGTTCTTCCCAGTTTCTCTATTGCTGAGCAAGACTGTAGCTAACTATCAATCGTATCAATCCATGATGACTTACTACTGATTCTATGTGGCGATATTTCTTCATGCTTTGGGAAACATCATGTAGTCAAGAATTTAAAAATGAAGGCAAATTCACAATGCATTTCTGTTTTAATACAGCTAAAAGCTTAAGGTGGTGTGGTATTACCACGTCTTTTCTGCCTTCATAGGTAATGTAATTTTGAATGATCTTTACCAATTCTTCCCACGGCTCTCCCAAGGCTGTTGGTAGAATTCCCTTCCCACTTTGAGTTAGGTTCTGTCCTTCATCTTGGAAGATTTTGATGGCGTCGCGTAGTCTTATCTTCTTCAGAGTCCACACAGATCTAGTGGCTGGTAGTCCTAAAACTTATGCAATTATGTCGTCGGTGACTGCTATCTGTCTCCCTCTTACCATGGAGTGATATTATTACAGGTTTTGCAAAAATTCAATTGCCACGATCTCACTAGACTCTTGTAGGTGATTAAGATAAACTATCCATCCTGCCCTTGTTAGGATTTCTCGTGCGGCATCAGAGTCTGTCAACACCTGTGGTTCTCTATGGATTGATCTTCCTCCCATGCTTAGTAAATTGTAAAAACACAGATACGACAATGGAACAACACGTTGTTCAAGCTATTAGAAACCACAGAGAAAATGTCAGAACAAGAAGCTTGTTTAGAGTTCAAATTACTTGCTAATTGTTGCAGAGCATAACGTGGAAATAATTTTGAAACAGCAAGCCATGCAAATTGGAAAACGATATAACGTTAAGCCTTGCTATTCCCGAGTAAAAGTTCTCCAAATGAAAAACTGACACGTATGCCAGTGAATTATGAGGTCACCTTCTCCCCCCATGTAATGGGATAGGCCGTCCTTGGCCGTCAAATGAGGGAGCAACATGCTAGACTGACATGATGTAGACTCAAAAAGGAGCAGCCTATACCGAGATACCATGTTTACAAGAACGAGCGGATTTCCAAAATTGAGGTGTATTATAGAATTGCTTAATAAATAAGAAAATGCCATGATATGATGCGAGATTTGGAGGATGGGACAGCTGACGTGCACAAAAAGTTCAATGGAGTCACGATCAACTTTTTCCATCATGATTGATTGTAACAGATTTCATGTATTAGAGGTTCGAAAGAATTATGTTCATAATGTTATTTGATCCATTAGAAAGGTAGAAGAAGGGATTAATAAGTGCTATTGGTGTATAAAGAATGTGACCTTAATACCATCAACAGAGGTTTGTTGCCCACAGGTGTCCATAACCTTGACAGAGTTGTTTGTTTCACCCATGGAACCATGATCCTTTGTGTATGCTCAGGAAAGCGCTGTGGAATGTCAAAATGGAGGCCATTATGCTGGCTTGGTAACCAAATAAATCATAATGCCATTCACTAGGAAGGAGTGAAAGGTGGGCAGGTCGGCTTGTGATGAGACCTCCTATTCCACGATTTATTTTTATTTTTATTTTTTATTTATTTTATTTTATTTTTATTTATTTTTTTCTAATGTCCTCTTGGATCATCCCCTTGGTGTGGTGGCCATAATGGGAATGCCACTTCACTTTCTTCCTTATGATCATGGTAGGCTGGCTCCCAATGAGACCGCCTATCCTTCATTGACAAACCATGTTAGCAAATTATGTCAACATTTTTCTTTTTTCTTCTTTTTATAAAGTAATTTTCCTTATTTATACACAAAGGGTGGTTCAACACTCCTTAAGAGTAGGGATGGTGGAAGAAGTCTTTAACATCTCAATAGAAAAATATGCCCTTCATTCTTATTCCTTAATAATGATCAAAGAGGATTATGAGATTTTAGTATGAACCAGCATGATAAAAGATAACCAACCATACCGATATTAGTAGAAGAGTGACAACAAGATAATCCATAGTTGTGTCCTTTCCTCTTTTCTCTTATCAATTCAGAGCAAATTCTTGTAAAGATAGCGACTTCTTATGTAATTTGCTGATTTCAGCATCTTCTAGTTCTCATATTCATTGCATAAGTGTATAGCTGTGTTTGAGAAGTGATCTGAATGATAAAACACACGGAAAAAAAAGAAAAAGATAAAACAAGTGCTATATACAAAATCACAAGCAAAAAAAAGGAAAGAAAAGCTTGAAACTGCTGTGCACTAAGAAAAATATCAGCAAAGAAAAGAAGCGCAAGCAAAATTCAAAGAATGTTGTGTTAACAACAACAAAAAATGCTAATGTTGTTCCTCTGCAAAAAGGAACAACAGAAAACGCAAGTGCTGCTCCTTCGCAAGAAGGAACAACAGAGAAGAAAAACATGTCGTGCAGAACAAAAAATGTTGTTCCTTCGGGAAAAGGAATAGCAGAAAACAAAAATGTTGTTCCTTTAGAAAAAGGAACAACAAAAACGAAAATGTGTCGCTCCTTCGGAAAAAGGAACAACAAAAATGAAAATGTGTCGTTCCTTCGGAAAAAGGAACAACAAAAATGAAAATGTGCCATTCCTTCGGAAAAAAGAAGAGCAAAATTGAAAATGTTGTTCCTTCAGAAAGAGGAACAACAGAAACAAAAATGTGCCATTCCTTCGGAAAAAGGAACAATAGAAATGAAAATGTTTCGTTCCTTCAAAAAAAGGAACAACAAAAACAAAAATGTTGTTCCTTCGGAAAAAGGAACAACAAAAACAAAAATGTGTTGTTCCTTCGGAAAAAGGAACAACAGGAATGAAAATGTGTCATTCCTTCGGAAAAAAGAACAACAGAAATGAAAATGTTGTTCCTTCAGAAAAGGAATAGCAGAACAAAAAAATGTTGTTCCTTGGAAAAAGGAACAACAGAAGACGAAAAATTTTGTTCCTTTTGGAAAAGGAACAATAGAACATGAAGAATGTTGTTTGTTTGGGAAAAGGAACAACAAAAAATGCAAGTGTTGTTCCTTTCGAAGAGAAACAAAAAAATGGGGGCAATGTTGTTCCTTCTAAAAGGAACAGTAGAGTGGTGAAAATGTTGTTCCTTTCGGAAGGAACAACAAAGTGCAGAAGTGTTGTTCCTTGAAAAAGGAATAGCAGATTAGGGAAAATGCTATTCCTTTCGAAAGGAACATCAAAGTGCAAATGCTATACAAGCGCGAAAAAAAAAATAAATAAATAAAAATAAAAATTAAATTATGTACAGTGTGTTAGAGTAGTAGAATTACTCAATGAACCAAAGGTGAGGAATATTTCTCTTCCTCAACTAGAATCTGCATGTTGGAGTCTTTGTGAAGTTGCTGGTAGAAGGATTCCCGAGTAAGCGGTTTGCGATACAATCGAACTCGGTGGCCGTTTGCTTTAAAGGTATGTCCGGATTCATCGATAGTGGTTAGAGTAATGGTGCCATTATCATGTACCTTCTGGATTTCGTATGGTCCCAGCCAGCGAGTCTGCAGTTTCCTGAGGAAATCCTGGAACCTGGAGTTGTATAAGAGTGCCCAATCTCCTTCGTGAAATATTTCCTTTTTAATGAGGGTGTCATGCCATTTGGCTCGCTGCTATTGGATTAACACAGTATGTTGAAGGGAAGAGAGCCTGATTTCATCTAGCTTGTTGATTTGCTGTAATATATTAATCTAGGCCTTGTGCAAATCTAGACCGACCTCTTGTGCTGTTTGTAATGTCTGTATTTCAAATTCTATTGGAAATATGGGTTTCTTTCCAAATACTAGCTGGTATGGTGAATAACCAGTAGTACTTCTCCATGTTGTTCTGTATGCCCACAATGTTTCTGGCAGTCTTACAGCCCAATCGCGTCTATGTGACGCAATTGTTTTTGTCAGTATTGCTTCTATTATTTTTTTCATGCTTTCTACTTGACCATTTGCCTATGGGTGGTATGGAGTAGTAATTTTGTGCTGAATATGATAGTTTTTAGTGTGGAAGCAATTTTATTACTAGCAAACTGAGGTCCTCCATCCATAATTATATCTCTTGGGAGGCCATATCGCACAAATATGTGGAAGAGGAACTGTATGACAAAATCCTTTGTAGCTCTCGGCAATGCCTCTGCCTCAACCCATTTGGTGACATATTCTGTTGCGACTAGAATGTATATTTTCTAATTTGACGATGGGTTAATTGGACCAACAAAATCAAGCACCCATCGTTTAAATGGTTCAATAAATAGCTATGGGTTCAGAGGAATTTCATCAGCCTGTCTAGGGCATCCTGCTCTTTGGCAGTTGTCACAAGCTTGAACGAACTTCTTTACATCTTTGAAGATCGTGGGCCAATAATACCCTGTTTGTAGCACTTTGTGACCTGTTCTCCGATCTGTGAAGTGTCTGCCACATGGTCCATCGTGAAAAGCTTTCAAGATGTCAAAAATGTCATCTTCATGGATGCATCTCCTGATGTGCATATCTGCCCCTGTATGAAACAGGTAGCCCTAAATCCAAGAAAATCAAGTACTAAGATGGATAATCTATTTTCATTCATTGGGGGTCAGATGTTTCAGTAGTTTTCCTACTGCTAGATAATTTGCAACATTAGCATGCCAGGGTGTTTTAATAGTAATAGCGAACAGATGTTCATCTGGAAATTGATCGTTGACTGCTGTTGTATCCACTGGTTTTGGCATTCGTGAGAGAAAATCAGCTACATGATTTTCTTTTCCCAATCGGTCCTTTATTGTGATATCAAATTCCTATAATAAAATCAGCCATCTGGTTACTCTACCATTTGTAATGGGTTTATTTGCTAAATATTTTATGGCAGAGTGATCTGTATATAAAATAACAGGATATCCAGTGATATAATGCCTAAAGTTATTGACGGCATGTATTATAGCTAAAAATTCCTTTTCAGTCACAGTATAGTTCAATTCAGCAGGAGACAAATTTTTGCTAATATAATAAATTTCATATGGTTTTTTATCTTCTTCCTACCCAAGGATTGTTCCAATAGCTTTGTCTAAAGCATTTGATGAAATTTGAAATGGCAGGTCCCAATTTGGTCCTCGGAGTACTGGGGCTGCTGACACAAGTTTTTTCAAACTCTCAAAAGAGTGATCACATTTTTCTATCCAAACAAAGTCAACATTCCTTGTCAGTGCATATAACGGTGCAACAATATGAGAAAAATGTTCTATAAATCTTCTATAATAACTAGAGAATCCAAGAAAAATGTGTACCTCTGTCTAAGTGGTAGGAGTAGGTATTAACAAAATTATTTGATTTTTGGCCGGGTCTACCTGTATTCTAACTGCTGAAATATAATGGCCTAGAATAAGTCCTTTAGTCATCATCATATAGCATTTTTCATGGCTCAGACAGAGCCTAGTGGAAATGCATCGTTGCAACACTTTTTCTAGTGTATCCAATGCTGGGTCGAAATCATCTCTGTATCGTGTAAAGTCATCCATATATACTTCGATCCCTTCATTTATTAAATCTGAAAAAATGCTGAGGATAGCCCTTTGAAATGTGGTAGGGGCATTGCATAGGCCAAAAGGTAAAACTCTATATGAAAATGTTCCCCAAGGACAAGTAAAAGTAGTTTTGTCTTGGTCTTCAGGGGAAATCTGAATCTAATTGTATCCACTGAAGCCATCCAAGAAAGAAAAGAATTTCTTTCTTGCTAACGTATCTAATACCTAGTCAATGAATGGAAGGTGAAAGTGGTCTTTTTGTGTTGCTTTATTTAGTTCTCTATAATCTACACAAATTCTCCACTTTCCATTCTTCTTTGGTACCACTACAAGTAGAGATACCCATTTACTATCGAAGATAGGGTAAATAAAGTTCACATCTAAGAGTTTTTGAAGTTCAACTTTTACAATGTCCTTTAGGTGAGGGTTAAGTCTCCTTTGTGGTTGGCGAACATGTCTTGCATCCTTTTCTATGTAAATGAGGTGTGTACATAACTGGGGATCCATTCCTTTCATGTCAGGATAGTCCCATGCAAATGCTTCTTTATGTTTTCTCAGTAGCTGGATTAGCTTGTGTTCTTGTTCTGGAGTCAGGTTGCCATTAATGTTTAAAGTTTTTCTCGGCTCAGTTTCTACAGTTTTTCTATTTGATACAGAGGTAGTAGGTATTTTTTGATCATGAGTATATTAGAGAGGATCTTCTTCTAATTCATTATCAAATGCTGCTTCTATCATATGACATTGTATGTGGGGTCTAGATTTAGCCTGGCTAAGAAAGTTCTTAATGACATCATCCCCTATTTGATCTTTGAAATCGAGGGCATCTTTTATGGTTAGTGGAGATCTAATATTTTCGGTAAGGTATAATATATGATGTTTGTTAGTTTTCATTATTGTGACACTTGGCTGGGCTGGAGGATACAAAGTTAGATTCTTGATACTAGCCCCTCTAGTTATGGTCATACTACTTTGTCGAAAGCTAATATAAGCGTCAGCGGTTGCAAGCCAAGGTCTGCCTAAAATCATGGGATGTCCATCAAGTCGGTTTTTGAGGTTTATTATCAAAAAGTCGGCAGGATACTCCTAGGAATCAACGGATACCATGAAATCATGTACTGCGCTTTATGGTCTAACCACAGATCGGTCAACCAGTTCTAATAAAGTGGAGGTTGGTTCTACTGATGTAATGCCCAGTTTTTGACAAGTGGTTGTTAGGATATTAATTGTAGCCCCTAAATCAACTAAGGCATTTGCAAAAGTTTTCCCATTGATTTGTATTGTTACTATTGGATTTCCTGGGTCTTCATATTCAACGGCTATTTCTCTTCTTGATAATAGGTCGGATAGGGTGCTAACTACTTGGACTGTTGGGTTATTTATTATTTTCCTCCTTGGTTTCTTTATACATAACTCTTTGATGGTCTTTGCATATATTGGGATGTCTTGAATGGCTTGGAGGAGTGGGATTTTTATGTACAGATTTTTAAGTTCTCCCAGAATGTCAAAATCAGGATGTTGTATAGGTCGAGGTATAATTAATCGTTTTGGGAATGGAGGAGAAGATGTGATTACTTGATCATGAGTTTTCCATCTGATCACATCCTCTTCTTGCAATGGTTGTTCTATAGGTAACTGATTTTCAGCTTGAGCAGTTTTATCTCCCTCTGTTTCAATGATGCGCCTAGATCTCAATTGAAGGTCATTACACTCCCTTAGTTTGGTTCCTATGTATGATGTTCAATTATTTGAATAGATTGGACCGGTCTGTTATTCAAATTAGGGTTGGGTTAGGTTGGGAGTTGTGGTCCTAAATTCGATTGGGGGTTTTGTTGTAATGCTCGCAGTGTAGGTTGAGGGAGTGGAATGGTTCCTATTGGTTGGTTCATCAGTCTTTCCCAGTTTGTCTGCTAGGCTTGACTCTATGAAGTAGGAGGGGAACATTATGGTGGATATACATTATTTTGCCAATATGGTGGGGTGTAGGGAAAATTTGTCTAATTGGGTTGACTTGTTGGATTCGACCATGGTGATGATGAAGGAAATGGTTGTTGTGACCAATTTGAGAATGGAAATTGATTTTGCCACATAGTACTATATTGCTGAGCATGATATTGCAGAGGATGAAAAGAAGAAGCTGGATCGGAGAACATACTTGATTGTTGTGGCTACCATTGATGGTGCAGATTAAGTAGGTACACTGATTTGAGATCTTCCTCTGCTCCCTTGTATACTGCTTTCAATCCAAGAAGTTAGGGATAGCTCTTTGTAGAATGATCTTTTGTACAAATGGCATAGACTTGAACCACATCTAATGGACATTCTTTGTGGCTGTGTTTCTTTCTACACCTAGGATAGAAGATTGCCAAATTTTGTTCTGCCTCTGCTTGCTTCTGCTTGGTCTGCATAATATCAAGTTGTGTTGTCAGAGTCCCTAATATGTAGGTTTTAAAATTTTCTAATAAATTTCCAATTTCTACGCGAGTTTCTCCTTCTGCAGAAATTCTGTTATCTCTTACAAACCGATCATGTTCTGCTGGTTTTAGTCTTATGCTGCCTCTTGAACTCTTGATACATAAATTAATAATGTCAGCAAAATTTTCCTGTTAAATATATCCTTTTCCCATAATATTTAATGTTTCAATCCATTGTTCCTTCATTCCTCTAATTAATGATGTTTTCAATACATTATCAGGTAAGGGTAATGATGCATAAGGAGATCTTTGAAGATTATACTGAAAATGCTCAACATAGTCCTCTAATGTTTCATTTGGTCTATCCATCATCTAAAATATTTCATCTTTCAATTCTCTAGACCCACAATAATCCTGATATTTTTTTAGAAAAAACTCTTTCATTTGATCCAAATTATTTATAATAGCACCACCCAACCCCATAAACCATCTTAAAGTAGCTCCATTTAATGTAGAGGGAAACAATTTCAGTTTCTGGGGGTCGGTGGTATAGTCATAACCTCTACACAACACATCAAATTCAAATAAAAATGCATCAGGGTCTTTTGATGTGAGGCCATGAAATGTAAGGATATGCTAGAGAGGAATTGCTTTCATAGGAGCATTAGCTGCAGTGTCCACAGTGGGATATTGCAGTGTAGAAGTTTGGGTATTTGGCTGGTTTTGAGCCATTTGGTCAAATATGTGCCAATAATCTTATGGGATGTCTAGAAGGGTATTCCTAGGTTGATGAGGGGGATTGGCTTTAACAGGAATGGTGTTAACAACACTTCCTTTATTTGGGATGATGAGAGTTCCTAATGTCTGGGGGGATTTTGGCTCTTGATGTTCCTCAACTTTGTTATGGATGATTTTTCCAGCGCTTCCCTTATCTGGGCTGCTTAATGGTGGAACTAACCCAAGATGAGATCTTCGTTTTTCAGTTTCCCTGGTTTCTCCTTTCCCTTCATAGAGGTTAATAAGGTTCCCTTCTTGCAATGCTTTTTGGCTAGAATTCTCAATTTCTTGAAAATCTTGCTCTTTGGTGTGACTATGCACCTCTTTCATGCGGAAAGAGTTATGTTTATGGACAAACCTAACCTCCCTAGGAGTCTAAGACTCTCTAGTGACAAACAAACCAAACAAGAGCAATCCTTATCTAAATATACATTATTCTATGAGAGACCAAGTGTTTTCCGATCTTACCTTAGGTCCAACGCTTGTTGTAGCAGTCCAGCCTTGCTGATCCAGATGAGCTCCTCCTTCACTTTAAGACCTGCATACACTAACAAAGCAAACGATTACATAACACCTGAATATTCATCATAAAACAAAGCATATTCATCACATAAACCAAGGAGTACATGAAATAATTCATTAACAACAAATCATTGAGAAGAATGGACTTATTTGTATTAAGGAAACAAAAAAGGAACCATTACAACCTGAGCCTTGGTGTTGTGCAAGCTCCTCCCAGGGTCCAACAAGAAATTTCCTCTACTTTGACAAGCTCACCCACTCCCAATATGGCAACAAGGAAGGATAGTGATCTCTCCTCACAAGTCAACAATGGAAGTCCTAATTCCAGCAGCATTTACCCTTTAGAATGTTCAGCTTTCAACCTCCCCTCCTTTGGCCCAAGGTCTGTATTTATAGTATTCTAGAGGAAGTTATTCAGTTCCAACATCAATGGGATACTCCCTCTTTTGGATGGGGTAGCTCCTCTCTTGATGGCATAAGTTCCTCTATCATAGGGGTGCATGAACCATCTGGAGGCGCTCAATACACATCAAACACTCTTCTAGAAGGCTC